>JBAMJV010009555.1:0-68140 GCA_037951105.1 Echinarachnius parma
AAGAAGAAGAAGAAGAAGAAGAAGAAGAAGAAGAAGAAGAAGAAGAAGAAGAAGAAGAAGAAGAAGAAGAATAATGATATTTTTCACATGGTAGGTGATAAAAGCGTATTTGTATTTGTTTGTGTGTGTGGCGTTTCCCAATATATAGCCTACTGTTATTTGGCTTTAAAGGGACTTAGTAACATTGTCCAAATCCTCAAATCATTTGGAATTCTAGCGATTCCCTCATACCTTGTTGTATTTTTATTAACAATAAAATCATAGGACCAGTTTCGGTTTTTCAAATTTCCCTTTCGTTAAAAAGATATTTACGATTGAAGTGTTCATGATGTTAAATAATCCAACGGATCGCGAAAACGTGTACAAATTGAGTGCAATGAGTTTGTGAACATCACTTTGCATTTGTGCACATTACTCGGCCAACGTACCATGTGACTTGAAATGTTCACACAACACCCTGTGGCTGTGGACATATATGGTTAATATGGTTAAAGGGATCTAGTAACATCGTCAAAATCCTCAAAACTTTACTTGGAACTCTAGAGGTTCTCACAATCATACAATTAATGGCGCCCCACCACTGCTATACTGTATGCACGTATGACTTTATGTAGCCAGTAAAACTTATAGCCACTAAATCTGACCTTTAGCCACTAAATCTGACCTATATAACCACTAATCTGACCTGTAGCCACTAATCTGACCCTTAGCCACAAAATTAGGGTTAGGGTAGGGGTTAGGGTTAGGGTTTAGGGTTAGGGTGAGTTTATGTTAGTGTATACAGTATAGCAGTGGGTGGGGCCTAATACACGAGTATTGCCCAATTAATGTACATTGTAGTTTTGGTTTTCCAAATTCTCGTCCGTTAAAATGATATTCCTGATTGAAGTTTTCAGTTTGCAGATGTATAATTATGTACTAGATAATAATAACTGTGTCTGTGTACAGCAAAGTCAGTGTAATGAGCTAGTGAATATAAACACTGGGAATTGAGAGCATGAGTGGCCAATATTTGGTATCTCTATTACAGTACAGTTCAGTACAGTACATAGGGAACGTATTTTACGTACGCGTACGTACGGTCCGCTATATAAGCACACTGCATGCGCAAGCGCTTTTGGGCTGCTTAGCTTAGCGTACCGTAGCTATGCCAGTACACGGATCGCCCACAAAAATTGCCATCTGAACAAGTTTATGATGACCTTCTAAATGTTTCCTTTGACAATTATCCTCTCCTTTTCAAAGGTGATAAACCTTAGAAGAGAGATTATAGACTATGGCATTATATTGGGAGATCGTTCAGAGTTTATGTTTTCCGTTGAACTCTTATATTCTATTTCGCCTTTCTCGTCTCAAGAAAGCAGTTCTTGGCAATAATTTTTAAGAACTAACCATGTACCAACGACCCGCGGCCCGTTGTTGATATAGCTACGGTACCTAGTACAATTATACACCAGAGATACGAAACAAAATGGCCGAAGTAGTGGAGCTTGTGAGTGAAATGACAGCGGAAGAAATGGGTCAATTCCGCGCCGAAATGGAAGATATGTTGCACGAAAACGAAGAGCAAGACATGGATATCGACACAAGTCGTTACGACAGGACGTCGGTGATGATCGACGGGCACGACAGATCGTCGGATGATGACGATGAGGGGAACAGGTCTGATCGCGATCGCGACCGGGGCGGGTGCGGCTCGGCTGGCGGAGCCTTAGGTGGTGATGGCTACATTCAGCATACCATTTCAGCTGACCAGATTCAGATGCAGATCATGCCAGGATACGCTTTTATGCCTCATGAAGAGAATATCCAAGGTGCCACCCTCACACTTGAAACTAAGAATCCTAAGACGAATAAGATGGAAATTATGGAGTTTCATTGCCATTTTGAAGGCTGCAAAGAAAAATACAATTCAGCTGATACGCTAATCTCCCACCAAAAATCTCACCCCGGTGATTACAGCCTTGTCTGTAACGACGAAGAGTGTGATGAAGAGTTTGGAGGAGAGAAAGGAAGCACCGAAGCAGCTCTAAGTAAAAGCAGGTCTTCGTCTTCGAGAGAAAAGCGGTTTGACTGTGACTTTCCCCAGTGCAGTCGATCGTACAGCACGGCAGGAAATCTGAAAACTCATATGAAAACTCACACAGGCGATTATCATTTTGTGTGTGAAGAGAAGGGATGTGGGAAGGCATTTCTGACATCGTACAGCAAGAAGATTCATGTTCGTGTCCACACCAAAGAGAAACCTTATTCTTGTGATAAACAAGGATGTGAGAAATCGTTTAATACATTGTACAGGTAAGAATGTCAATAGACGGATGTTGAGACTGATTAGTGAAAGTGAAACTGATTGACTGCGCATGCCGCATGCATGGCAAAAAGAATGGATGCTCTAGACAGTGATAGTCTAGGACTAGGCTCTAATTAATTGCATAAACTTGAAAAAACATCCGTTCTTTTTGTCATTTTGTGGGCATTTCTCAGAAGAGAATGCCTATCTGTCACTTTTCAGAGTTACAATTACCGTAGCTACACCAGTAAGGGATCACTTTATTGTGGATACAATTTCTAGCTAAGACAACATATTTTGTATGGACTATCATACATCGTTGGAAAGCTAAAATGGTGCAGATTACGAATATTGTAAATTCAAACTCATTCCGTCATTAATAAGCAAATCACTGCGCGTTTTACGAACCCCTTACGCTGCATCAGTAACGGATCACCACTTCACCAGTAACGGATCACCTGGCTTTATTTTTAAAATAATTGACCAATTACCTTAATTATAATTTTTTCATCAAAGTGTTTGCAAATTAGCAATTAATATCCAGGAAAAATGTTACTTCTTAAACGTGCTTCCTTATTTAGTTATGAAGAGTTGAGTTCTGCCACACATGATCCTTACGAAATTTTAGCAAAAATCACACAAAACCCGAATTTACCAAAATATCCAAGTAATTTTAGATTTTTAAGTTAGAAATATAACAGATTCTAGTGAAATACATTGTTACAGCAAAACAAAATTAATTCTGATCATTTGTTTTGTTTTTATAAGGATTTGAAAATGGGTGATCCGTTACTGGTGTAGATAATTTCTGCTGTAATTATACATTTAAATTTGCCTTTTTTTACTATAAGCCTGCACCCAAACACCCGGAAAATGCTGTGGGGTGTATACCAGAACATCTTTCTGTGTAAATAATATATGAATTCTAGATCCGTCGGCATATTTTAGTTTTTTAAACATCTTATCAAACAAAATTTTTTAATTTTTTTTCTTGAAAATCTTAAATCTGTACATTTTGTCACTAGATGACACTGTTTTTAAGGCTAATTTCTCACTTTTGCGCGATCATCATGGAACTGAGCTTTATCACTTTTTAAAAGGTGATGATAAAGTTGATATTAGATGCACATTTCTCTTCCACTTATGAAAATTAAAACAATTAGATAGTCACAAACGTCTTTATGCATCAATTTGGGTATACATAGGTGATCCGTTACTGGTGTAGTAATGGTACATCATGGGATGATGTAGGCTTGAATTAGTGCTGTAACCGATCATCGGATCGGAATGCCGATCACGATCCGATCATACATGATCGGACCGTTTTTGCCGATTTCCGATCATGCAGAAAAAATCTGAAGATCGGATCGGCAAAAAAAAAAAAATCTGTTTTTTTTCTTTGGAAAATGATCCCAAAAAACATATTTTGGGAATATAAATGAATACCAAAGCAACATATATCCATACGAATAAGCCCAAGGTAATCTTGTATGGGTATGCTTTCATTTAAAACTTATTAACTCTCCTTTTACAAAATTACTCTCGCCGATTCTGAGCTTAGTCCCATGTGATTGTGAAAGGTTACGCCAAATTAATCACATGGGACTAGGCTCAAAATCGGCGTGAGTAATTTTGTAAAAGAAGACTGAAGAGGTAATCAGTTTGAAATGAAAGCATACCCGTACAAGATTACCTTGGGCTTATTAATATGGATATATGTTGCTTCGGTATTCATTTATATTTCCAAAATGTGTTTTTTGGGGATCATTTTTCCAAAGAATAAAAAAACGATTTTTTTTTTTTTTTTTTTTTTTTTTTTTTTTTTTTTTTTTTTTTTTTTTTTTTTTAGCCGATCATCCGATCCCGATCATCGATCCGATTTCGAAGATCGATAAAATTTTGCCGATCCGATCAAACGATCCGATCATCAAGGTCAGTTACAGCACTAGCTTGAATCAGATATTGCCTAACACTTATATAACAGAATGTGAAGGATGAGAAAAATAATCAGTTAAACTTTAATCAGAATCAGATGAGAAACAAGCTCGAGTTATGCCTAGATACAGTAGATAGATTTAAAGTTAAAACATCATGTATGTAGAAATGAGAGATCGTTTACGAGTAACTCGCCATATGTTTTGTACGTTGCTAAAAACACCTTTCTTTTGTTCAAGCTGGATTGCTTTGTCAACACTGAATTGTAGTATAGCATGTACATTGTACGTAGTAAGACAACTTTATCTTTCTTTGATGCCATTAACTTCCATAGACTGAAGGCCCACCAACGCATCCACACAGGCAGCACCTTCAACTGTGATGAGGAGGGTTGCAGTAAAGTCTTCACCACCCTCAGCGACCTCCGCAAACATGTCAGAACGCACACCGGGGAACGTCCATACAAGTAATCTTGAGTGACATTTTCTTTACTAATTAAAGGGATCTAGTAACTTGTGAAATTCTCCCATGGATGGAGATTTTGAATGCAAGTACTTCAATCATAAATATTTTTGTAATAAGAAATTTAAAAAACCAAAACCTGTTCCATGTTTCTATTGGTAATAACGGCGTAACAAGGTACATGTGAGGACTGCTAGAGTTCTAAGTAAGTTTTGTGGATGTTCACAATGTTACTAGATCCCTTTAAAGACTTTGGATGGAATCGCAATGGTGGTTTCAATTTAAACTTTATAAACCCTCAGCGACCTCTGCAACCGTGTCAGAACTCACACTGGGGAACATCCATGTACAAGTAAACATAAGTGTCACGTGGGTTGACGCAAATAAGAATGCTAATAACACATGCCATGTACAACTACAAGATTATAAGATCAACATATTTATTACCATTTAAATTGCAACGTTGCACATAACACAATACATAAAGTATTTCCACTTCAATGGACTAGTCCACAACAACGTAACATAACTTCAAATAATAAATCTGAACTTCTCATCCCTACATAATAACTTTTCATCCCTACATTCTAACCGTCTGACACACAGATTCATCCTATTACTCACTGCCTTTGCAGTTTACTCCGAAACTTCTGCCACACAGGCTTTTACATAAAGATTGACTTAACGATACCGACTTTAGCTCCAATGCATGATGGCTTTCCGCGAAGGTCTCTGTCTATTGTTTAGGTTCCCTGAACCCTTGATGAAATGTTGCTAGTCGATGCAGCGTCCTGCATGTAGCCCCGATGTTGAAGTCCCGACGACTTCGCTCATGATTGACGATGATCGCTTCCTGTCGACTACCAGTGGTGATGGCTTCTTGATGCCGACAGCGAATGTCGATGAGCGATCCCAGATGATGCTCCTGTGTCTTGTCTCACTCGGAGCTGTAGACTCCGGCCCCAGCCCATGTGCCATCTAAAATGCAAAGTGTCCAAAAGAATATTTCCACTACATGTTTCCATAATTCATCTTCAATTTCCTATACTCGTGTGTCAAAGCAAAATATCATAATCAGTGCATCACTGTTCTAAAACAAATGCTATATTTGATTTACTATACTTTAGATTATCAAATGAGAGTTGAGTATTCATTACAAACAATTCATTTCCAAATACATACAACAATAAATAATTGGAACTATATAAGGTGCATAAGAAAACTGCATCATCGAACAGAGTATTAATTTATCTTTACACAACCATTCAACAAGTCAAATCACCTTTTATTCAACACATCTACTACAAATAATTCAATTTACAACTCACCGATGGTGACGAGAAATAACCCTCTAAAGTTACTTCAAACCAGCCTCTTCTTGCAGGAGAATAATGTTATTTCGAAATTGAAATTAACTGGTTGAACAACTAATAAGGCGAATACAATCTGCCAGTTAAACGAAATAAACGAACATAAACTGCAGCTGCATGAAGAAATAATATGACTACCCGCTTCAACTGTCTGCTTGGGTGTGTCCTCTTCCTACAGTTTTACAGTATACCTCTAGCCCTATCTACACATTACAATACCCTCTAGCACATACTCTAATATGCAAATCACCTCCACCAACAATGGCACAGTCATGCATCCATGCACTCTATCATGAACCCCTCTCCCTCTCTTTCAAGTCTCACCATCAATGGCACTTATTCATACATCAATGCACACACAACACCCATACACACAGCCACACAATATACGCCCTCCCCCTACGAACCAAGTACAGTTCTACAAAATGCAGAAGAAACAAGATAAAAACAAAAAAATAAATAATTGTCACTTTCCAATGTGACAATTTGTTACAAAAATACTACGGTCCTAATTCTCTGCAGTGGGTTCAATTTTACCCTCTAGAAGGTTAAATTGCATCCCATGACGTTATTCAAGTTATCCATGAACTTAATTTAACCCACGGACTAAATTCTGTATTATCATCCGCACCCTCAGCCCCTGTATATTTCCTACCCTGGTTTAACGTATTGACTAAATCAATGAAAGAAAACAAAAAAGATCCCTACCCCCCCCCCTCCCCCCACACACACACACACACACACACACACACACACACACACACACAACAAAATACATTAATACAATCTTAAATAAACTAGCTGTACCCGCGGAAATCCGCGGGTTTTTGTAAGAGAAAGACGATGATGACATACACCACTTTAAAACTTTACTAAATGTCCCACAGTCATCATTTAAATAGTAAGACAAAATAGACTCGGGCGACTCAATCCCGCCCCCACAACCCGTCCAACGGAGTCCGGCCAATGTATAACAAATTCATGATGATTTAGTATCCACGCAAAGTTATTCAGTTATTTCCCCCTCCCCCGCCCCCGCGTCTCCAATTGCCTGTATGACAAATAACCCGTCGTGTCCCCTACACATTTCATATCATAAACTAAGTTCTCCCGCAGATACCTTTGTTCATATTTTTGTGAAACCCGATGATCATGATACATGTATATTCCCTTGAAAGGAATATACATGTACATGCATTTGCATACTATGAGCAGATACTTCCCCCATCCATTCTACCCCCACCCCCGATAATTTGTTCCGCTTGTATCAAATTAGATACAGTACACTATGTTCGTGTTCTTGCTAGCTTCGCCGCTGCCCCCCCCCCCCCCCCCCCCAGTGTCTTCAATTGCCTGCATGACACATAACCCGTCGTGTCCCCTACACAATTCATATCCAAACTAAGTTCTCCCGCGTATACATTTTGTATTATTCTTGTGAAACCCGATGATAGCCGTTTATACATGCATTGCATAATAAATGAGCAGAGACCTCCCCGTCCATTCTACCCCCACCCCCACCCCCACCCCGTCGGCGTCTCTTCTGGTACTGCATGCTAGCTTCGTGGCTGACTTAATACATCTTACCACAAGCTGGCGCAATTATAGTATCGTGTACGGTAGGGCGAATAGAGACGATGGTCAGCAAGTCAGTGAGCTATGCAAATAAACTGCGGTTCGGTGGGGTGATTAGATGACTCCGCGACGTGTATACACGGCTGTACAGCCATTGCGCGTTGTATAACCGCAGCTAAATTGAAGTTGTCGCATTTTGTCGTCGATGCACTTACAAACACAATGCCAATCGGCAATAGCGATCATAACCATACCATCCGCGTAATATAAATATTGATATTTATCAAAACCTGGGTAGTTTCGCAACGTGTTATATCTAAAATGGTTTCTCAATATATTATTTGTTTTATCTACTCCAATTTATATTCTTACAAATAATTTTACGGCGATAAATCGTTAGTCAATGCTCGGCGCCTTAAATAGGCAATGCCGCATTGCTGACTTTCCCTTTTCTTCGATCTGGAGGACGACCACGGGGCGGGAGCGACTCGGGAATACCTCATTGTCCTCCGCAAAACGTATATCCTTCGATCCCGACGGTCGGGGAGTCGCCGAATTCTCGGGGTGAGGATATCTCGAGTGGGAGGCATTTGGGGGGTTGAAGCTTACCGTATTAATATAATAGATACAAAATCTTTCCCCAAACCATGAAAGAATGTAGAACATGAACTGTACTTAAATGATTGTACAAGAACCTAGAAATTATGTCATGAATGCAGTTCTGAAATTTTACAGTTCTAAGCATATTAACATCATACATTTTAACTACTCTTGAGATGCCCCATGAGAATAACAGTAGTTGAATTCATGATTTTGTCTAGTAAATGTGCTAATTTTCCATTTTTGTTCTCCTCATTGCAGGTGTGACTTCCAGGGCTGTGGGAAGGCGTTTGTTGCAAGCCACCACCTCAAGACGCACATACGAACGCACACAGGTAGGTCAATAGGCAATGATACTTTGATAGGTATTGTCTTTTTTTCTATATATATTGCCAATAAGGCAAGTAAAACCTGAAATGTTCACATTCTATTGGCCCAAAACCTAAATCTGGTGACCCCAAACAAAGAAAAACATTATGAACTTGAAACTATGTTATATTTGGTTGCCCATTCGGGACAGTGATATTTAGCAGCAATGATATTTGGTGGCCCAAAGCAAACTTTCAGTAGCCGTACAGGCGTGTACTAATTTCTAGCATTTTACTTTAACCTGGGAGGCAAATTGATTCAAGTACAATGGAACCTCTTTTAAAAAAGAGCTCTCATTTAACCTTTATGCCAAGGTCATTTTGCTGGTCCCAGCTCTCTGTTTATTTGGTGTCGTTTGTTTTCACCCTGATATATATATATAACAAGATAATTTTCATGGTGCCATGGTCCATGACGAGGTTTCATTGTAGAGGGGAATTTCATTTGGGGGTTCTGATGGAAGATCTTAATAAAAAATCCAGGGGCAGAACCAGGGAAATCTAACAAATACACCAATACAAAGAAGGTTAATAGTAGTGCACCTGGGGCTAGTCAGTGATTTTCTGAGGTTCTCCTGGGTTCTATGGGGCTATGTGTTGACAAATACTTTACAATTAGGGACCAGCGGAGGGATTTCAAATAGGATTGTGTTCTCAACCAATAAGCCAGTTCATAGTTGGCGGTTGCACAACATCGAGGTCACCAACACGGGGTCATTTGGCTTTCGAGAGAGTGTGCAACTAGTGTAGCGCTATGCAATACGGCTCTGATATATATGGGCTTTGCATGTATGCCTGTATTATTTGACAAGACCTCCATATTTGCTAATTTATCTACAAAACTTGATTGAAATAATTTACATTGTCTGTAAAATTATGCTCCTATGCACTTTTCAAGATATTATACTTTTATAGGCTAAAGATAATGGTGAATGTCTGACGACTGACAACTTTGGTAGGCATATTTTTATAGGCCGTATCCATGGTTCCACAAATCCATGGGTCAGGACAGTGGCAGCTATGCACTACATTGGGGGATGCACAGTGTTTCAAGATACGTTTTTTTTAAATAATAATTATGGAAATTCTTAGTTTTTGTATTAAACAGACCATTTGTGTGGCCAGACAAGAGGGGTTTGTATATTATGCACTCTTTTTTATTTTAACGAAGTTCCATTTTTTTGTTCAGGTGAGAAGCCCTACAGCTGTGCACAGTATGGGTGCCAGCGAGCCTTCACCACCCAGTACAGCCTCAAGAGCCATCTGAAGAGCCACCAGGGGACGTCTGACCAGGAGGAGGGGGAAGGAGACCCCCTGGGTGGGGAAGAGGAAGGGGAGGAGATAGATGGGGCGGCGGGGGATGCTGGAGCATCACTCGAGGAACAAGTGGTTCAGGTACATGTAAGACAAAACTCATGTAGGAATATGCATGTAATATTTAACAAGAAAAGTAAAATAGAACAAAGGGATTTTTGGTCAGGGGGTGGAGGAGGGGAAAGGAGACACCTTGGGTGGGGAAGAGGAAGGGGAGGAGATAGAGGGGGTGGCGGGAGACGCTGGAGCATCACTCGAGGAACAAGTGGTTCAGGTACATGTAAGACAAAACTCATGTAGGAATATGTACATGTAGTATTTAACAAGAAGAGTAAAATAGAACAAAGGGACTTCTAGCCAGGGGGCTGCGGAGGGGGAAGGAGACCCCTTAGGTGGGGAGTAGGAAGGGGAGGATATATAGGAGATAGAGGGGGCAGCGGGAGACGCTGGAACATCACTATAGAAACAAGTAGTTCAGGTAAGACAAATCTGATGTAGGAATATACATGCAGTAGTTAATAAGAAAAGTAAAAAAGAACAAAGGCAATACTAGCCAGGGGGTGGAGGAGGGGGAAGGAGACCCTGGGTGGGTACTGGGTAGTAGGAAGGGGAGGAGATAGAGGGGGAGGCAGGAGACGCTATCTAGACCATCACTCGAGGAACAAGTGGTTCAGGTACAAGACAAATCTCAGAAATTAACTGGAGAAAGTGAGAAAAAAAACTTGGAAGAGTAAGGGATTCAGTAGCCTTTGCCCTTTTGCCAACTTCGACTCACGGCTCCCACGCTATCACAAAATATTGTGATCTTCATAACAAAGGATATATGAGAATTGAGTAGGTGGGTCTATGTTAGATTTCCCAAGACATATATCATAGATGAGATAAATGGTCATTTGTACATCTTAGAATTACCCGTGAGATTTGATTGTTTAGAAAATAGAATGATGTAATAAGGAATTAGGATGTTGACTCCAGGAAACTGCATTGTCCTAGAGTCTGTACAATAAAGGTGGTGACATTATTTTTTTTAAGTACTGTGCCCTATTGAAAAACATAATGAATAAATACATAACTATGTCCTAATACAACGCTCGAAATTGGCGTAGGCCCGATGGCCCGGGGCCAGTAAAAGTTGCGGTCGGGCCAGTAAAAACATGAAAATGCCAAAGTTTGGTGGCCCGATCGGGCCACCAAATGTTTAAACCATAAGAAGACAACATCAAGGAATATGAATCTCAAGTTTGACACCTCTTAAAAACACTTTAATTGTGATTTAAATATTTGCAAGAAATGAAAAGGGGGTGAAAAGGACGGACATAAAAAGTCGCAAGCGCACTTGCGCTAGTTGAATTAATCCTTATTTATGCCTACAAATATGTGCTATTTCCTCATATGAACACTCTCCCTTGAATTATCTACTTCTTGCATGATAAATCATGGTACAATTAAACAACTTCCAGAGGTGTGTAATGACTAAAAGTAAAAGCATATGCTTATGCTGTTTTCTTAATTTCCCACACACCCCCTGGAAGCCTTTGCAACATGTAGAATATAAACATAGAACAACCAATCCACAGAGGGAGTATGTGTGCATACTAAGACCTATCAAAACACATGTCTAACTTTTCACATTCATTCATATTGCAAAGTGCAGTGTGCTTGCCTTTGCGATACCGTCCGCGATACCGTCAATAAAGGGGAATAATTTCATCTTTCGGATCATTATTCATATTTTTGAAGGTATTAGAAAGAATCATTTTTACAAGGTAGAGACTTGTGACTACTTGGAATTATTTTAGCTTGTAAAATAACAAAGATTTAAGTGATTTCATTTCCCGATTTGAAAAGTTATTTTAGCTATGCTCAGTCCCATGTGTGTTTTTTTGTGTTGGAGATTTTATGGACCATAAAATAACAAAATCGTACATGGAAAAGAGCTTAGTTTCATCAGTTGATGACTCTTAGATGAAACTGCTCGATTCTAGGTTTTGTTTTGTTTATTCAGTGATGGATTTCTTTAATGATGGTGGTAATTTTAACACATAACTTCCATAATTTACCAATTAATGACCAAGTAGTCATGACCATTGTTTTTCTTTGTTTGTAAATTTTATTTTCGGGCCACCAGAAAAAAAAAGATAATTTCGAGCATTGGAATACAGTAACAAATGAGGCTAAACATTGCCCAGTACCCTGAAACTATGAATATGGTTATTGTTTTAATTTTACTTTTGTTTTTCCTTATTTTTTTCGGGCCAGTAGATTTTGGTTTCGGGCCACCAAAATTGGAAAAATACTAATTTTACTGGCCCGACCGGGCCACCAGCAAAAAAAGTTAATTTCGAGGGTTGCCTAATAGAATGTCATTTTAAATTCTATACTCTTCTTCTTTCAGGCAAGTAACGAGGTGGCAGCACAGCTTCTCAACACACTGTCCGGTGTTCTTGGTATGGGCATCTCATCTGCACATGGTGTCCAGGTCCCGTCAAACGAAGCGCAGAAGGTATGTTTAGTTCTATTTGCATATTCACTGTAAAAGAAAACTGCTAAAAACGCCTTTTCTACCCAGGGCTCTACCTGTTTAAAGCTTTTCTTTCAGGTTGACCGAGCATTGTGGCTTAGCGGTTAGAGTGTCCGCCTCGTGCACGGGAGGTCCCGGGTTCGAACCCAGACCGGGTCATACCAAAGACTTTAAAAATGGTACATTCTGCCTTCTAGCCAGACACTCGGCATTTATAGAATGGAGAAGGGAAAGTTAATCACACGAGTTACGAGAGGACTGGCCCCCTTCTGTAACTTTCGCTACATTTAGTAGACGTGTGGCCTAGGGCTAATGAAACGGAGATAGTTGCCGCCTTATGTGCCAATATTGGTACGGTAAAGACTTTAACTTTAACTTTCAGGTGGCCAGATTGACACATCAGATTTACTCCCACCATAGAGTTGTCGGTGGCCAATACAAGAGTTTGTAGTGGCCAAATTAAATTTCTTGTGGCCATTCGCACACAGGCTACTGCTTAGGCTCAAGCCCTGCTACTATAAAAAATTTTAAAAAGATTTAGGGTCTAAGTTTTTTAATCTAGCAGAATCTTCACTGGTATTGTTTTCCACCAGGGTTCAAATTTAACACAAGTCCGCTAGCCAGTGGCTAATCAAAACCATGGAGGGCTAGTCAAAAACAAAGTGAAACTAGCCTGTTTGGCTAGCGGCTAGCCTGAATATGACATTAGTTTCACAATAAACTTTATCATGCAAGGCTCCACACTTACACTTTTTTATCAGTGGCCCGGTCGGGCCAGTGAAATAATTTCTTCCCCCTTTCTGGTGGCCCCAAAGAAAAGTTTACTGGCCCCAACATGTTATCTCATGAGTACACTTTTTACTTTTCAAAATATCACTCTTTCCTGATCAAACATGTGATTATAGAGATGAAGCATGACATGGAAGAAAACTCAAATGTTGGATTAAAATATCTGTTTGCCCAAATGGGCCACCAAAATATGACTTTCATACGTTTTTTCTGGCCCGAAGTGCAATTTCACTGGCCCTGGGCCAGCGGGCCAGTGCTACTGTCGAGCCCTGGCTTTTGGTAGCAGTCAGAAATTTGTGGCTTGCCTGACATTGTTTAGAACCATAACATATATGGCAATGAATAGCTGTGGCATCAAACTTTTGACTATACAGGGTGGCCCAGAAATAACGGAACGGGGTGCTTGCTATAATGAAGACACATGATGCCCGTCATAGCAACTAGTAACGTTCAATGCGTGCGCCATTGTTAGTACCCCTTCTTCTCTATACACAGCTGAACGCACACTCACAATGGCGCACGGTTGATCGTTACTCGATGCAGTATGGTGGGCATCATGAGTCTTTAGTATGGCAAGTACCCCCTTCCGTTATTTGTGGGCCACCCTGTATTGCTTATTATCACAATGTTTCCACTAAGCTTTATAACATGGTCCTACAACATAGCTTATAACATGTTCCCACATAGCCTTTAACATGTTCCCACATAGCCTATAACATGTTCCCACATAGCCAATAACACGTTCCCACATAACGTTATGACAAATTCTCTTTGAACTTGTCATGCTTATTATCACAATGTTTCCGCAAAGCTTTATAACATGTTCCCACATAGCCTATATTAACATGTTCCCACATAGCCTATAACACGTTTCCACGTACCGTTATGACACATTCTCTTTGAACTTGTCATGTTTCAGGGTGAGGGCAGCAGTGTGCAGCCTGGTATCCTGCAGACACAGGGCACTCCAGGTGTGGCTGCAACAGACTTCACAGTGGCTTCTGGCTCCACTGCACAAGACCCACAAAACGCAGGTACATACTAGATAAATAGAGCAATATTTTGTGTAGTCTGTGGACATAAGATATGTAACAAAGAAATGCATCTTCCATTGGCAAAAGAAATTAACATAATTCATACTTTATACTTCATACTAGCATTTTACACATGAATGCTTATTTTATTTTGCATTAGTGGAATCAAATTTAGTACTTGCCCATTGTCACCAAAGATACTTGTTTCAGTCCACAGATACACACAATACACTAGATCGTTGGTTCGCTGACTAGACAGTCACTGGTAAAATTTAATTTTGGAGACTCCGAAATGTCAGTAGTCATATAATTATGCCGTGTATTATGTATGTTTCTAACGGCTTAATAATTTGAAATTTTGAAGAAAAATGTCGAAGTATGACAGTATGAGCAATAATTGAGCATTAAAAAGGGTTTCTGGGAAGGACTGTCATAAGAGCGTGTAGCTTATAGTGGTCAAAGCCCCGGGGGGTGTTTCACAAAGATCCTAAGTTGAACTTATCTCTAAGTTGGACTTTAAAAATATGGAAATCCATTGGTCTCTTTGATTTTTTGGGGTAAAAGTTCTTTTAAGAGGCATACAATGTTGATTCAAACCGTTAATATTTTCTATTAGCAAGGACATTTCATGTTTTTAATGTCAAATTTATGAAAAGTCAACAAATTCTTGCAATTTTGCTCTTGAATCTATTTTATTCCAAGCATACAATTGGCTTACCATAATTTTTAAGTCCAACTTAGAGATAAGTTCAACTTAGGATCTTTGTGAAACACCCCCCTGGTCTAGCAATTCAGAGGTCTCTGGTTTGATTCTTTTGAAACCCATTTTTCTTTGCTTTTATTTCATTTATTTCAAAAGTATATGACTGCATGACAACACAGTTACCCCAAACAAAAATTTACTTGATCAAAACGGGTTTATAAGAAACAGCTAGATTAGAGTATGGTTGGATAATAATAACTATTGTCTTAATAGTTTTCAATGATAACAAAAACACGTTTTAGTCACTCAAATTAATTCAGACCAGAACTTTACCAGATGCATTTAATGTGTTGTTCTCATCCATGTCAGCTTCAGGACAGGGCCAGACCGTGACAGTGCAGAACGTTGCGGCGGGGAACGGAACCCAGAACCTTGTGATCACCATCAACCAGTCGGACCCCAATGTTCCGCCGACACAGCTGGTCATCACACCGGACGTCCTGCAGTCCCTCATTCCTAAGCCCCAGCCCCCCCAGCCACCCAGTCCACCCCAGCAAAAACCTACCCTAGTAACACAGGTGAGGCCTCAATAACAGGGCTGTCAAGTCTCCCTGATTTTCGCAGTAGACTCCCTGGAAATAGACCAAGATTACTGCATCAGATTTCATCCCATCAGCCAATCTCCCTGATTATTGAAAGATTATTGTCATTTTCGTTGTATGCATTTGATAGATATCTCCCTGATTTCTGATGAAATTTCCCTAAATATTCCTGTTCAATATTATTGTTGTATTGCAATGTTGCTAGCTCTGCAATAACCTTCCAAACACCATGGCTTATACATGTACCAGTCTCCATACTGAATTTCTTTGTTCTACTAACCTGTTCCGGGGGGTGTTTCACAAAGATCCTAAGTTGAACTTAACTCTAAGTTGGACTTAAAAAGGATGGAAAGCCATTTGTAGCCATGGAATAAAATATATTCAAAAGCGAAAAGGCAAATATTTTACAGTTTTCATAAATTTTACATCAAGAACATGAAATCTCCGTGGTAAAAGAAACATATTAATGATTTGAAACAACATTTTTATCATTTGACAAAGTGTTGCAGCGGCACACGAAACGTCATGATCTTTTAGATTCCTAGTTTGACCATACATTGCGAGACAAACGAATATCACTAGCGATATTATTTCCAAAACATTTTATGCCTTTTAAAAATACTTTTACAATTTTGTTTCAAAGAAACTAACGGCTTTTTATACTTCTTAAGTCCAACTTAGAGGTAAGTTTAACTTACGATCTTTTTGAAAGACCCCCCAGGCAAGTAAAAAAATTAATTGTAAAGATTTTACTTGCAGGACAGAAAATTTAATTGCTCCCTCAAAACAATCTGAAACAAAGAATTTTCCGCTTGCTTCTAGATGAGATTAGCACATAACAGTTTTCTCTCGTAGTTGGGACAGAAATGTTTGCTGCCCGATCAGGCAGCCAAACTAGACCATATTTAAAATTGTACTTGCCCGACATCAATTTGTACTTTCCTCCGGGCAATCGGGCAAGTGCTAGAGTAAGTATCGAGCCCTGGCTTATAATAGTTAGCAAAGCAACATGTGATGCCATAAATGGTACCCTGGGGTACCAAATGAAAATCCACCATTTTGTTTAATTATTTATTTATTTTTCAGGGCTGTACACTGGGGTACCAAAGAGTGTAAAATTATTTTCGTTATGCTTTATTTACGCTCAAAATGCTCTCTTTGCGTCCAGGGTAGCGTGCATATAAGCGCTGCATGCGCTGCAGGTACGGTTGTACTTTGGGTGGACACAAGATGGCGCTACACAACACGGGATACCGGGGTACAACGGTACCCCGTGGTACTGCGTGTGTCATCATGTGCCCAAAGTCATAACAACCACACTGCCTTTGTTACATTCTTATTCTATTTAAGATGATAAGGCTTAGTTTGCAACAAGAGATAATTTTGGTTACCAGCTAGGGTTAAGTATATAACTCAGATAGTCCTAGCTGTGACTAAGAAAATATTGTCTTGCTAAACTTAGGCCTACATGTATCATAGACTAAGACTGGAACTAAGTGTGGTTTCATGAATGTGGGCCCAAGTGTCGTTCCGTGGCTTATACATGATTAGAGGTGTCGATTTCGGGAGTATTTACCTCCCGGGACTCGCGCTAAATTTTCGGGCGAGTCACGGGTACCCGAAATTTACCCATTTGTTGATTTCGCTATCGGCATGTCACGCCAGCTGGGAAAACATGTTCATTCAAGTGACAAAAATGTCACATGATATCTCAACAAGTATGGAGCATATTTGTGGAAATTAGCACAAATTAGATGTGAATAATGTACAATTTTGTTGAATGTGTATGTGTGCGAGTGTGTATTTCTAATCCTTTACAATGACCAAGGTCAGTTGCTTTCAAAAACCACAAGCCAGGCTCTGGGCCAAGCTCATAGGTTGATGATTAAAATTCATGATGAATTATGTTGGTGGCTGGTAGTTTTAATGCAATGTAAAAGGGTAGGTGTGGCATTCAAAGGGATTAATCATGATCATTGTGTAGGATTTAAGTACACAATTACTGAAATTAGTATAGAGAGTTGAAAATCAATCACAATCTGAAACTTTTCATAAAAAAATAAGGATTAATTTCTCAACACAGTATTATGATCACAGATTAAAACTACACCCAACAAAATTCTACACTGAATATTCAACTGTGTTGCACACGACAACACAATTATTTTAAATAAGTGTTACTTTTGAACATTCTGCACAGGTACAGGCCAGTACAGCTGCTAGTACATCAGCGTCCACTACTGCACCACAACAGATCCAGAGCTCCATCATTCAACCTCAGATGCAGCCTCAGGTCCACATCATCACGGGTGGTATCGCCACTGGTGAACGGACCATGGCTCCTCAGCCTGTCCGGCAGACAACCCTCCCAGTCTCCATGACACCTCAGGGAGGGCTGCAGCTCCTAGGAGGGTTGCCCCATGGCGGTGGCACCGTGGTCCAAGCCCCCGGTGCAGGGATCTCCGGTACCTTCCTCATACCGCAGTACTTTGCCAGCGGTAACCTCGTTGGCGCCCAGATGGTGCCGGTGGAGCTGCCCCAAGGGGTGGGACTCCCCCAGGGTATCGGCCTTCCGCAGGGGGTGGGACTCCCCCAGGGTATAGGCCTTCCGCAGGGGGTGGGGCTTCCCCTGCAGGGTCTCATCATGCAGCCACCGATGCAATCCCAGCTCAGTGGTCTCCAGAGCGCCATGGCCGCTGCTGCCCTGCAACAATTCACAGGGCACCAGGTGGTGTACCAGGCTGCGGCACCGGTAAGTGTGACCCAGCCTGCTCAGGTGATGGTGCAACCAACTGCAACAAGGACAACAGCTGAGAATATGGTGCCTCTATCCACTGGCACCCAGCTGGCTTCAGGGGCCCTGCTGACCACCAGCCCCCAGCAAGGAGCAGCAAGTAGCCAGGCAGCAGATGATGTCTTCACCATGCCTCTATCAGAGTCCTCGCCACTGGAGGTGCCCAGCACAGCTGCCGGTGCAAAGGCATTCGGCGTGCAACCACCGCAGCCATCTCGCAGCAACAGCACCTCCACAGACATCTTCCTGGATGAACTGCTCAACAGCCAGGGTTCCCAGCCTCTGGACATCTCTCATGTCGTGCTGGGCAACACATCCAAACCCTGCAACAAGTGCAACTGCATGTGCGACTGTGACTGCAAGCACGAGGTACGGTCGCAGATAAGAAACATTGAAAACATCCTGTCGGGCATCGTCACCGATCCCAATAGTTAGCACTCGCTTTCTATTCTACATGTATTTATTTCTTTAGAATTCTGTCAGATGTCACAGTAGTTGTTGTACAAGTTGGTGAAAATGTGCATTTAGTCAAAGCTCTCATTCTTATTGTCTCAATAGATACAGAGAGAGTTGTGAAGCAAGCCTGCTATAAAGTATTCTGTACAATATATAAATAGAATGAAACCTGTGAGGACCTTGAGTCAATGAAAATTACCTTGTTTTATCAGGATATTAAAACAACAAAAGCATATCAAGAGCTTTGACCAGCAATATTACCTTGTTATAAGATGGTTTAGTTGTATCAGAGATCTTTACAATGTGGTTCCACTGTACACATATTTCAGAAGCAATTGATTTAACTGATTTGGTAAATATTCATATTTTGTTTTCATATTATTTATTGAAGGAGAGGAAATTTAATGATAGAACACTTTAAGTAAACCATGCTATGCAGTAGTAATAGATAAGAACAAACAGGATTAACTACTTTCTGTTTGCTACATCCCTTTTATTTCAATTACGTGATGTCTGGCATATTCTTTCTTGTTGTATTTCATGAAATATTTTTGTTTTCTACTTGGCAATGTGCAATCTCGTTATAGTATTTGTAATTGTTTGAACAATATGTGCATGTCTTTCCTTTTGTTTTGTTTTTGGTTAGCTAAGCCAGGTATTTTAAGTCATTATGCAAAGTTGACTTACGGTAGATTCAACGAATGATAAGTAGATGAACTATAAATTGGACTACTCCATAATAGTTTCACTGACTTGTTGGAAGTACCATGATTACAGGTTCATTCGGACATACTGAGAAAGATGTACCATACCTATGGGAGAACTTGGCCATATGGGTGAACGCATAATTAAGTTTTTAACATTACAACGGACTTGAACCGTACTCACGTGTAAACGCATTATTACCAGACCCGTACAATTATCTTGTACACATTGTCAACTCCCCGCAGAGTAAACTAGCCGCAGGAACTAGACCAGGTACCCATTTATACACCTGGCTAGAGAGCAGCAATGTGGACTAAATGCCGTTCTGAAGGGAAAAGGACGCAGGGAATAATAGGAATGAAAAATTAGCAAAGAAAATAGTGTTCTTCCCTGATTCTAACCCGAGACCTCCGAATTGCTAGACCAGTGCTCTACCAGCCGAGCTGTAGAATGCCCTTGTACAGTGTTTGTCCTCAAAACCCCCTAGTTTCAATGCTCATGATGCTCAGAAGCTATTATAAACCTGACACAAACCCCAAGGATAAGAAATCAACTTAGTGATATGTGCAAGGGATCACCAAATAGTAGGAATTGAACCCGCGACCCTCGCATTGAAAGACAAGAGCCCATTCCACTACTCAACGATGCTTCCACACGCTTCCATCACATGTAGGTCACCAAGTTCACCTATGTGGCCGAGTTCTCCCATTGCGGTACATGAATGAGTGTATGTTTGCACCAAACAAAACATCAGTATTAACTTTCCTTGTTCGCTTTTTATGAACATAACGAGTAGTATATAAATGTTTTACTCAACTTTATAACAAATTATGCAAAGAGTCTGTCCCTAAGTACCAATTTTTAACAAGATAGAGAAATTAGCGGTACATGTTAGCAGCTATATATTTTAAAAGGCTTTATGTTATGTATTGTGTACTTGCTTCAAACTTTTATGTTTATTTATGAATGCTAATTTGCTTATGTGCCAATTCACTTGTAATTTGTTCTTTGAAACTGATATATCTCTGTGCACTTGTTATTAAACTCAGTATGTGTGAGAGAGAAGTTTTAAAGTATGGTATCTTTAATAATAATTTTCCCCCCCATTATTTTGTAAAAATGATATCTAAATGAATTAATTTGCTGATTGTGATGTATCATCTCAACAAATTTCCAGGAAAAGATTATTTTAAAATCTAGCATTACCACCGACCTAAACCGTGCGTAATTTCAGATCTTGAATTCAATTTGGGAAGTTTGACCCCCGTTCACACCACTGCTAAAATACTTATATTCTCAGTTGTATTTTGTGTCACCAGTGCACGTGCGCAAATCCAAGTAGAATCGCTAGCCTACATCAACGGAAGTAGCGCAGCCACTTGACATATTACTCGTTTCAGATGCGGGAGTCCACACTAGGCAAATTACGAGTATATTCACAGATTTGCAGGAAATTTCTGAAGTTCTAATGAGAAAGTTTACTGGTATATTTGGGTGAAATTTGCATTCCAACGGGCCAAATCATTTTTGATATATTATTTAAAGTAAATAAAAATAGAAAGTTATTCTTTCTTCACATTTTTCATTTGGAATTGAAATTATTATTTTTTGTTCTTTAAAGGTAATAAAGATTAACGTTACAGTTTGTCCGTCCAAATTTAAACGATGTTTTTAGCATGAATATGCATTTCGAATTAATAGAGGAGACACTGGTTGGTGTAATATGAAGTGTTTTACGTTATCCAACAGGAAAAATTTATAAATTTCTTTAAAATCCTATCAAACTGTGTTTCAATCAAAACATGTGTAGTCCCACATGTGCCATTTCATGTATAGTTGTGTTTCTCCTTAACGAGGACACGACAATTTGATTTAAAGGTGGGAAATTAAAGCATTCTCTGTTTTATTGTGATTCCTGAGATACTGAAGCTTGAAAAGGAACCAAGATTTGAGACAAATGTAATAGAAAATTGGTCTGCACTTTAAAACATATTCAGGTGCATCCTTTGTACATAGATTGTATATGTAGCAAAGTTACTGTTATATGAAAGGGAAATAGAACATAACACCTTTTTTTTTTGTAAAAAGGGTGGGTTCTTTTGTATAAAAATTAACATACAATGTTCAATGAAGCATCGATATTAAAGTATCTAGCTATAAAATATTTATTTTTCGTTATATGTGATCATATATTTATAATATGCTTGTATATTACAAGTTGTGACATGTTAGCCACATTGGCTGTTATATAATGTTGTTGTGTTACAGTTTTAGAGTTATATGTTTACAGGCAGTTTTGCTGACATATTTGTGTATAATTTAAGCAAATGTATCATAAATATACACGTACCGCTGTTTTGCATGGATGTGTACAATCAAAAGCATTCCTATACTAGTGACGATACAAACTCCCTCCAACTTTTGTTACACGAGTGACCCCTTGCCTACGGGAACCTGGTGGGCTATGTACAAAGTCTATGGGGATATCAAGATCTCAGGTTAAAGGGATCTAGTAATTGTGTTGACTTGAACAAAAAAACTGACGAAGGGTTGATACAAAAATAATTTAAACATTTCTGTGATCTGGTATGTCCACTGAGTGACGTATGTGAAATTCTATGGGAAATAAATGTCTTATGATCGAGTAATGAGTGAAAATGCAAAGTGATATTTGCTAATCTCATTGCACTAACTTTGTACACAGTTGAAATTCTCCCAGGGAGACTTCCAAATCTGAACATTTCAATCATAAATATATGTATAACGAGAGAGAATTGGTAATACAAATACAACGAGGTATGTTAGAACTAACCGCTAGAAGTCCGACTAAATAAGTTTTGTGGATTTTTTAAATGTTACTAGATCTCTTTAAGAGCGTTGGATAACATGTGGCTTCAAGTAGTTTATACAACATACACAGCTCAAAACTACATGTACATGTAGCAGTGGCCCGCTGGCCCAGGGACCAAACAAAAATGCATTTTGGGCCACAAAATATAATTAATGTCCAACTATACTTGCCCAACTGAGGAACCTGTGTTTTTAAGGTTTTCTTTTTTGTTTATTTATTTGTATGATTTTTTTTTGGGGGGGGGGGGGGGGCCTACCCGTTTCCAATTTCAGGCCGCAAAAATTGTCTTTGATTGTCTTGATTTTACTTGCATGATAAGGCACCAAACAAAATAGTTACATTGTTATTTTAAGCTTTGTATTCAAGTGTAAGGACCGAATAATTGTGTTTCTATGTCATGTGTTTTGTTGTGCTTATGTTATTGATATAACAGTGGAAGGTCAGTGTAAAAAGGACATTAGGACCATGAAAATTAAAAAACAAAATTATACTAAGAGCTTGGACCAGCAAAGTTACCTTAATATCTTAAAGGGATAGTTGAGTATTGGTCAAACTTAACTTTAGTAACCAAAACCTGCACCATTACAGTACAAACTAAAAGTTATAACTCGACCATGCTCGAAAAGTATACACAATTACAAACGACTAAGTAAAACCACTATTAACATTTTAAAAGGAGCCGTTACAACTCAAGAGGGCGCTCTCTAAAAAACTCATTGGTTTTAGCCATTTTTCATACAAAATGGTGCATTTGATGCTTTAAGAGGGTTTTGTTATATCAGAAGTCTTTGAAACAAGGCTCCACATGGGTCACTTATAATTTATAGATTTTAAATTGATTATTTAAAAATGTAAAAATATACATTATTATTTTATTTATAGTGATTAAGATTTGAAATAATGTCATAATATTAATATGTGCCATTTCAACTCATAGAGATATTTGCCAGGGGACTTGAAATGCATTATATGTAAATTTTAGATAGAATCTATAGTAGACGAAATGCATGTAGCACATTCGGCGTTTTGTATCGTCATGCATTTAGTGTTTGAAGTGCTAGTTTGGTTATGCATGTAATGTATGCGTTGAATTCGAACATATAGCGTTATATAGATATCTGTAATAAATGAATATGATGAAAGTATAATAAAATGTACATCTCCGTTCTGTTTAACTGCATTGCATTTGGGTGAAATCTGGCCTGGTTATGAGTGCTATGATGACATTGCCTGAATAAACCTGCCTGCAAAGTGATCAAATCGTTTTTGCATACTGTTTCTCTCTATTCTCTTCTATTTTCTCTTCTACTCTATCTTCCCATATCTTTGTTCTCTCATCCAATAGTGTATTAAAGTGTGACATCACCACTACTAGTATTCTAGTGAAAAAAATACACGTGGGCTCGGGGGCGAATTCGCCCCCGAAATGCCAAAAAGAGCCCCCGAAAATCATAAAAGAGCCCCTGAAAATTTGCATCTAGACTCAAAGCAAATCAAATTTTGGAAGTTCATTTTTATGCAGGCAAGCTTGAAAAGTAGCCGCTCGAAAAATAAATTTTAATTTTTTCCCTGACCTGCACTATTCATTGACATGGGTACTGGTTCTAACTTCTAAACAATGTCAGGCAAGCCAGAAATACTGTATCCTAGCGGTTGCTAAGAGGGCAATCGTCCAGCTCCAACCCATTTCATACCAAAAACCAGAATAAAAGTCACTTTTGTTTTGATGGAACCATTTTGACATGTTGTAAAAAAAAGAAATTTGACATTGCTACTTTGGTACTCTATATAATACTCATTGGCCCGAATTCTCATCAGTGGCTCAACTTGAGCCCGGCCTAAAAAGACAAAGACTTCCGGTAACCAGTTAACCCACTTTGCACCAGCAGGCCTATTGTCTCGTTGCTATGGTCCCCAGAGATATTCTAATGGTTTCCTTTCATTATCCAATCAATCCCTCGAGTTCTGATTATAGGCATCGGGGCAATGGGCCTTTTGAAATGCTGGTGACCCGTTATACTATGACTGGCTCAAGGCTCAAGTTGACCCACTGATGAGAATTTGGGCCTTTGTGTCAATATCTTCATTTGTAATTTGAAGTAAAACCTACATTGCAGGTTGCCCCACCATCCTAACCCTAACCTACACATTTATACGCTCGCCCATGCATATCAGAAAAGAAACACACTTACTGTATACATGTCCAATGAATTATTTATAACTTGATACGGAGAATGATTCTTTATCAGACATGTCATCTCTGACAAATTGTGTGCAGGAATTATTGCAGTGTGTACCTATTAATAATAATAATAACGGTTATTTATATAGCGCTATTCCCGTGGGGATCATTATACAGATATTGACTGTCTAGAGGGGCAATATAACATTTGAGATCCTCGAGGGAAGTTATATTTGTGTCGAGGGACATTATATATTTCAGAAGCGCGTAGCGCTGAGGAAAAATATAGTATTCCGAGACAAAAATATAACTCCCCAAGGGAAATGAAATGTTATATGGTTCCCGAAGGAAAAGTCAATATCTGTTATATTATGATGACCTATATAGATACAAATCAAGATAAATATAAATTTGTTGTTGAAATAAAATTATGGACAAGGGAAAATCATTAGATTAAATCGAAATCCTTCCAGTAGAACAGACGTGTTGTTATCGAAATGCTGCGCAAAATGCTTCTTTATTCGACCTTCCTTTCAAATTTACTTTCGGATTGCGCAATCTCCATAGAAAGCTTGACAACGCGATGCTAATACGCGCAAAAATTGTTCATCTTCACACACCCATTGTGACGTAAATTACGTCATACCAGTCAATATAACGGCGTTATATTGACTGGTATGACGTAATTTACGTCATGTTGGTCAATATAACGCTTCTCATCCTTGTAGCGATGGTCACGTGACAGCATTTTGACCAATCGCACACCAGTATCTTTATAGGTCATATAATATAGCGCTTAACTGACCGGGCCAATAATAATTGTGTACAGCTCTGGATAATCACACACGTACCTACCTACACACACACTTAGGACACAAAAAGCAATAAAAATACCATTTACACCAAGTTAACAAAAATCAGGCATACCAAATCAGTTCATGTACAGACATTCTCTCAAGATTGAAATGTAAGTTACACAGGTAATGTAGAAATACAAATGTGGTTTATTTCAGCTCCATACTTTGGACGACCTTCAAAATGCATTTTTACTTGAATTAACAAAACAGACGGTAAGTTGGATAATGCCAAATGAGAATCTGGGCTGGTTACACAAAATTATGGAATTAGTTTACAGTTTAATTAATTACATACCAAGCATGGTGGCTTAGCGGTTAGAGTGTCTGCCTCATGCACGGGAGGTCTTGGGTTCGAACCCAGACCGGGTCATACCAAAGACTTTTAAAATGGTATCTAATTCTGCCTTCTAGCCAGACGCTCAGCATTTATAGAATGGAGAAGGGAAATTTAATCACACGAGTTACTAGAGGACTGGCCCCCTTCTGTAGCTATCGCTACATTTAGTAGAAGTGTGGCCTAGGGCTAATGAATCGGAGATAGGCGCCGCCTTATGTGCCAAAATTGGCACGGGGAGGACTTTTTATAGTTTAATTACTTCGCCAAAATAGGGATTCAATCAATTAAAACTGAACATTTTACCAAACTTGTTAGGTCATTGTTTACTTATGAAAATGTCTAAAATACATTTTGAATACAATATAGGTACATTTCTTAGCTTCACAAATTGCCAAAGACATTGACCCTTGGCTAGTATTGAATAAAACATACAAGATAAGGCCTTTCAAATGATACTTCCCTCATTATCAATTTAAAAGTATTATACATTTTCTGTATTTTATTGTAGCTTCCGCAGATTGAAAAATATCTCAAATTGACAAAAATGGAGATACTGTGTTTTTCTTGCTTTTATTGTTTGAATTTATAAATGGGAAAACAACATTTGATAATTCAAATCAAAGTGCATTTGACTCACTGCCTACTGGAACCCCGTCAGTTCTACAATGTATATAGAGTGGTGAAGTGTGATGTCATCAATGACGTCATAAACACATAATTTGATTTCCATTTTCCGAAAGAACATTGAAAATAATGTCCAAATACCGAAAATCAATTGAATATGAAAAGTATTGGCCGAGATATGCCCATCCGAATAAATTTGTTTGGCAATAGGCACTCATGTTATAGTGCCCTGGTTCATAAAGTTATGAACCAGTGCACTATAACACTGATTGCCTATTGACAAAAAAATAATTTGGATGGGCATATCTCAGCCAATACTTAACATATTCAATAGATTTTCGGTATTTAGACATTATTTGCTATTCTCTCTCAAAAAATGAAGTTCAAATTTGAAAATTCTAAAACAAAAAATTATGAAGTCATGGCTTCTGTACTCTATAGACTATATGGGGATTTCAGAGTCTAGCAGGGGAACAGGTTCAAAAAATGTTATGTTCTAGTTTTAACCAACATGCCATATGTATAATTAAAACTAATATAAAACTACAAGTAAGTTGTCCAAATCTCAAGATGAATACTCTTTCAACATCTCTGGCAGTTTCCATATTTGATTATAGTCCTCGAGCAGTGAAAAGCCAAAATAGTGTCATTTCATTGTATTTATCCCAACCATAATGACTTGCACTGGCCCGCTGGCCCGGGGCCAGTGAAATTGTACTTTGGGCCAGCAAAAATATATAAAAGACATATTTTGGTGGCCCGATTGGGCAAGCAGATTTTCAACCCAACATGACAAAATTAGAAAAATCCTGTTTTCTTCCATGTCATGCTTCTTATTCACAGGTTTGATCAGGAAAGAGTGATATTTTGAATTAGTAAAAAGTTTACTCATGAAATAAAATTTTCGGGCCAGTAAATTTGTCTTTCGGGCCACCAGAAAAGGGGAAGAAATTATTTCACTGGCCCGATGGGCCCAGTGACAAAAAAGGTAAGTGTGGAGCCCTGATAATGAACTTAGTTCTTCTTCTTAACACTGCTATAAATATTCATACATATACACACAATACTTTGAATTATATATATAAATATATATTCAAAAGTTTGAGTTGTCACACCATGTCACTTTACTTAAAGGGATAGTTGAGTTCTGGTAAGGAGAGTACAGTTTTAGTGAAACTGAATTTTAGTAACCAAAACCTGCATCATTACATTACAAACTAATAGTTATAACTAGAAAGGAACACAAAATTACAAATGACGTAGTAAAGATCATGTTATCATTCAAAAAGAGCCGTTAAAACGTAAGAGGGCGCTCTCTAAACACTCATCGGTTTCAACCATTTTGAATAAAATATTGTGCATGTGATGCTTTGTTGAAATAGTGATTAGATAGAGAAATAACCAACAACTATTTAAATACCTATTTTGTAACTTTTTTGAAAAGAGGAAGCATTTTTTTGAATTTTTAACGGCTGGTTCAAAATTCTCTAATAAACCCGGGGCCCGGGTTTATTACAAATTGTTATATTTATGGATATTTCAGCCGTTTCTGAACCGATTTTGATCAAACAAAGATGATTTTATTGTTTAAATATTATGCTCTTTCAAATTTTACACTCAGTTTTTCATTACCTCACAAACCAATTAAGTAGTCTAGCGCCCTCTCTACCAAAACTCAACTTTCCCTTTAATATTCATCTATACAAAATAACATTCAGGAAAATAAACCACATGTAGATCCTTTACAAATATGGCAAGGAAGAGTCATATAAACAAATTTATACATTTCTAGGAACATTACAAAATGAGGTATGTGAAGAGGCGTCGATTCGTTCGTAAAAACACAATGCATTGGGGGGTGTCATTGTTTGTGAACAATGCTCTCCCCCCCCCCCCCCCCCCCCCCCCCCCCCCCCAATGCATTGTGTTTTCCGAACGAATCGACACCTCTGGGTATGTGTATATATATATATAAAACAATTTTTGGAAATCATGAATAGTTTACATATCTATTTCTTCCAGCCGGCAATTGGACAACCACATGCAGTTAAAATTAACAGAATACAGGGGCCCGTTTCACAAAACTGGCTCTTAGTTATGTCATTTTAACTTTGTGTGATCTACAGACATATGACGGTTGTTTTAAACTGTTTCACAAAAGGTTCCTTAGTACAAAATTATGGACTATGGATAATATCAGGTAATTCTGTAGTGTAGCCTTTGTCATAAACCCAATGTTTAATTGGTAAAAGAATCTCTATGTGGAGCTTATATCTTGTTTATAGCCCGGTCACATACCAACGGATTGCGTAAACGGACGTCAAACGGAGAGCTAAATTTTCCATCCGTTTGTCTCCGTTCATATGCGTTTCTTGTCCGTTCCTTGTCCGGTGATGTACGTTGTTCTATGTTTTGTACATAAAGCAATGGAGACGACTTTCATCACCAGATAATTTCATTTCGCAAATTTTCTATTCATTGGGCATTCGTTTCCGCTATCAGTTGATATCTGACTGGGCCATTAATGGTGCATTAAAAATTCAAATTCAGTAGATACATAGATGTTCTAAACTTTTGTTCTCATAATCAACAAATGTACAACTGTCAAACAATCAAAGGGGGAAATTGCAATATCTTTTTTCTATTAAAGAAGATCCTGATAGTTTGCAGTTTATGTCCGTTTAAGGACACCTTTGATTTGTATTTTTATCAAACAAAACCTATTTTTATCTTTGAAAGTTTCCTATCTATCTATCAGATACAAATATCTAACTGCTCTGAAACGTCCGGAAATAAAGTCTTAACTGATTACATAACATATTTGTTATACCGTGATTACCCAATACTTCGTTACTAATAAATCATTCGAAAAATAACTGTTTGATAGTTTTGTTTGTGTGTCCGATGTACAGAAGTTGAACAAAACCACTATTAAACATTCCTTGTCTTTATTCCTTATCTTAAGACGCTTTCATGAAACACCATGGTCGTAAATATCAAAGTTATGTCAAGATTGTGTACGAACAGAACTAAAGAGCCTTTCATGCAACACCATGGTCGTAAATATCAAAGTTATGTCAAGATTGTGTACGAACAGAACTAAAGAGCCTTTCATAAAACAAGTCCCAGGATTTCAAAACAAACCTTTCCACATTGTTTGATGTACATA
Organism: Echinarachnius parma; assembly: GCA_037951105.1. NCBI lineage: Eukaryota > Metazoa > Echinodermata > Echinoidea > Clypeasteroida > Echinarachniidae > Echinarachnius > Echinarachnius parma. The sequence continues at coordinate 29,539 of JBAMJV010009555.1, forward strand.
TTTTGTTAAGTCATCGCAGCAATAAGCGTTCATTTCAATTCTGTGATTAAAAATGAGCAAAGAAAATGGGATTCCAACGGGATTCGAACCCGAGACCTCCGGATTGCTAGACCGGTGCTCTTACCGACTGACCTATAGAAAACCCTATGATGGCATTCGTCCCAGAAACCCCTTCATTTTCATTGCTTGTGAGGTCAGAAGCTATTATAATCCTGACATAAACCCAAAGGATATTTTTTTATTTTCTATTTTGATGCAAAAATGTGGTCCAAATATTAAACAAACAAAACAAAAACATTCTGGTTGCAGAAATTAATTTACATAATTACTTGAAACAAAACAGCCATACACTTGTCAAAATAATACAAATGATTGAAAAATCAAAACTATTACAGTTGAACATCACTATTAAGAGCTCTGCTATATCAAAATTCTCTTGAAACAAGGTAATTCTACTGTTATGAGCTCTTTAAGCTGCATTTCCATTAGAGCGAATTTCCGCCGCGAACATTTGCACGGACCAAATCAGTGTTATTCATATATTATTCATATTATTCATATCACATGGCGAATATTCGCAAGCAAATTTTTAAAAATTGATTTTTTTTTTTTTCAATAATTCTCTGCGAAAAAAAAAATTTGCCGCGGAAATTCGCTCTAACGGAAACGCAGCTTTATATTCTTTTGATTTTCACCCTGATATTACAAGGTAATTATCAAGGTTCCAAGCTCCTCGTTCTAACAAGGTTTCACTGTAATTACTTGAAACAGATATATAATCAGACATATATGTAAAATATTAATGACTGAAAGATCAAAACTATTATCCCTGAATCTTTTGTGTGGAAGTCTGGAAGAGTATAATCAGAAGAAAATTTCACCCTTTTCACAGTAAAATTACACAAATGTAGTTCATCATTTTATATTTCATCGCAATATTTTAAAGAAAACTAGATGGATCTTCGTCTGCGCAGTCGAAAATTATGCCTCCGCTATGACGCAATTTTCAATATCAAGCCCAAAATAACGTGCAGTGAAATTTTGTTTTTTTCATATACTATATTTTGAGTTCTGTGACCTTGACCTATGTAGACCCCAAACTTTGATAACTACATTGGCTCCCAAGAATATTCAGGTACCAAGTTAGATTGAAATCTGACATTCAGGTCTTGAGATTTTGTCATTACAAGCCATTTTTGCATATATTGAGTCATGTGACCTTGACCTTTGACCTCATGGCCCCCCAAACCTAATCCAATCATTGCCTCCCGATGTGTATGTAACTCATTCCAAGTTTGAAATTGATCCGTCAAACAGTTCTTGAGATATCGTGAGAAGGATGCTTTTTTGCACATATATTGAGTCCTGCGACCTTGACCTTTCACCTCATGAACCCCAAAATCTAATCAGATCATTGTCACCCCAATATGTACACTCATACCAAGTTTGAAATTGATCCATCAACCGGTTCTAGAGATATCGCGAGAATAAGGCATTTTTGCACATATATTGAGTCCTGTGACCTTGACCTTTGACCTCATGAACCCCAAAATCTAATCAGAACATTGTCTCCCCAATATATACACTCATACCAAGTTTGAATTTGATCTGTCAACTGGTTCTGGAGATATCGCGAGAACGAGGCATTTTAAAACATATATTGAGTCATGTGACCTTGACCTTTGACCTCATGAACCCTAAAATCTAATCAGATCATTGTCACCCCAATATGTACACTCATACCAAGTTTGAAATTGATCCGTCAACCGGTTCTTGAGATATCGCGAGAACGAAAACGGGACGTACATACGGACGGACGGACGGACGGACGGACGGACGGACGGACAACCCGAAAACATAATGCCTCCGGCCACTTCGTTGGCGGAGGCATAAAAATGCATGCAGAGGACATCAAATCAATGGAAAATCGTTTACATAAACAGATGCATCTTAACCTAGAATGGGGCTATTCATTCTTTATTGCCACAGTCAATGAGTTGTTAACATTTCCACAGAAAATGTTTCCAAAATGTTACAATTACGAAGATATGACAATCACTGAGAGGGAAAAGAAGATGTGACAAGACAATGCTTCAGACTTAAGATTTTCTAGCACCAGAGAGCTTCCTTGGCCTATGATCCTGTTTCACATCTTTCCCATGCACCACTGATTTTATCCTAACTTCATCTCTTGCTCCCTTTTTGATCTCTCTTGACTTTGTTTCTCCATGTCTTCTTGAACTTGAATTTGCTTTTCTTTCCTCTTCTCGTCTTCCCGTCTCTTCCTTCCTCCTATCATCTTCTTTTCTCCTCCTTTCCTCATCTCTCCTTCTCTTCCTCCGCTCTTCCAGCTTGCGTTGCTCCTCACCATGCCTGTCAATTCTGGGTTTTGTCCTTTTCTCTGGTTCCACATCCCTCCTCTTCTCTATCGCTCTTCTCTTCTTCTCAAGGAACCTTTGCTTCTCCTCCTCCGCCCGACTTTTTTCACCTTTCAGGAGTCCGTCTCTTCTCTCCGCCACCTGACGTTTATCACGGTCTCTGCTCTTTTGCGAGTCGCCACGATTCCCCGACATATCCCTACTTCTATGGGGCGAGAGCACATCCCTTCTTCCTCTTTCCTTTTCGACTCCTCTAACCCGTGTCCTGTGCTCCGATTTGTGATGGCGGGAATGTCGGTGAGGACTTCTCTCTCTTGATTTCTCTTTCCTGTCTTTTACCTGTGAACTTGCTTCTGACTTTTGGTCCTCGTCTGACCCAGAGTCCGACACGATTTCTCCCTCTGAAATTTCACCTTCCTCTGTCTCTTCGTGTTCTTCTTCAGAAAGTATACCATTCACTGCCGGATGTCCAAGTGGTTCTTCGCTATCCCTTTCAAGAAAGTCCCCATCTTTACTTATCATTGTTTTACTGGTTGGCGTGTCACATCCAGCACTGGTCTTTTCCGATATTGTATGCCTGCTGCTACTTCTACTATCTGGTCTGCCAGTGTCCAGCTCTGCTTTCACATCTGATTCAATCCTTCGAACCAATGTACCCGTAATTTCTTCTTCTCCGCCGCTTCTTCTGGCATCGGCTTCCTCTTCACCGTCGCTTGATGTTCTCCCATCCTTGTTTTCACATTCACGTTCCGATTTTCCATTGTCCCCTTCCTCATCATCACTTTCTGTATGAATGCTACCCTCATCATCAGAGCTGCGGTCACCTCTTTCTCCCTCCGCATCACCCATCTCCCTATCCTCATAAAACACATCTTCTGGCTCCTCCTGGTCCATCTCATCATCTCTATCAATGCCTCCAAGATCCTCTCCGTAGTCGTCTTCCTCAAAGTCTAGTTCACTGGTGTCGTCGCTGATTTGAATTATGCTACTAATTGGTGCCTTTGATGGCTTTGGGTCACAGACAACTTTTTCACTTTCAATGTCCGATGCTGGGTCTGTTACAGACGTTGCATCTTGTGAGTCAATAGTCTCCTCTGCTTCCTTCATAGTGGTGTTCTCCTCGTCTTCCTTCAGCCTCGACACAGTCAGTGAAATCTCAGGTTCATGGATTTCTTCCTCATTGTCTGTTCTACTCGCCAAAGGCAGTTCATCTTTGGTTCCTGTAAAAAGAGCCAACTTTTCATTGACATCCATCTCATCACCCTCCGAAGAATGCCCAGCTTTAAAATCACTCTGCATAGGAATATCTTGTTCGTCACTTTGCATTGTCTCAACAGTTTCTACCCCTGGACTGACAGGTGAAAGAGAGATTAGCTTATCACCTTCTGCATTAGCAAAACTGTTCACATTCTCTACAGGTTGTTCTTCTTCCCCGACAGTCTCTTCAAATTTACTTTCAGACATCTCCTGATTTTCGTCCATAGTTTTACATTCAATTCGAATTGGATCATCACTTTTCCCTTCCAACAGTTTACTCTCTTCATTTGATGTGTCGGCATCTTGCTTGTTCATGGAATAGTCCATGTCTCTTGCACAACTGTCTTCCAGGATGGGTGCAGAGACCGTCTTGAGGACCTGCAAAGGTTCAGTTCCAACCTGTGTTGATGTATCTTGAAAGGCAATAGTACTCCACTCACACGATACATGCATGAGATCACTAGTTTCAGGATGAGTTATGTTCTGCAGTTTATCCTCACTCTGTGATACATCAAAGTGTTTACTTTCAGCAGTTGCGTCGTTCTGCTTCATTACCTCACCCAGGGAAACATTTACCAACTTGGCCCTCTTCTGCTGGTTCTCATAGGTAGACCACTCTAAATTGCCGTCTGCGTGAAGAGACACCACATCTTCTACTGGCTCAAAGAGGCTTCCCTTGTCCACAGCATCTGGTGAGAGGGGGGAATCAAGTTCCCCCACATCCTCCTGAGATTCATCTGTTTCTTGATCCGTTTTAATTTGAACCCTCTCGTCTTCTGGATGGCATTGATCCTTCTCCTGCAAAAATGCCTTCACTGGAGCAAAGTCCTGAAAATTCTTTTTCGGGTCAAAAGGCTCAGTTTCTCCAGGATAATCGAGTACAGCAAGATCCACTTTATCAGATGGCAATTTACCCATTCCTTGATTCGCTTCACTAGAAATCACAACCGAAATCTTCTCTTCATCTATTGGATACTTCTGCTTTTTCTGCAGAAGTTTCTCTACTGGAGCAAAGTTCACAACACTTTCTATGCTTTCAGGTCTGTCTCTTGATGAATCCTTCACTGGGCTTCGCACTTTGTCTTGCTTCTGGTCACTTAGAGATGCAGTAACTGTAGATGTACCTTGGAGCAACCCACTGAAACTCTTCATCTGGACTTCTGGAGCGTCTTTCTCTCTGGATGCTTGGACGATACCAGTAAATGATTGGGGAAGGCGATCCAACTGAGACAAGTTTGACATGCTTGAGTCATCCATTGAGGTTTCCAGATACAGATCTTCAAACAGTATTCCTCTGCTGATATCAGCTTCTGACATAGTCCTTTCAGAAGGAGGTAACCCGACCTCCTGAATGATCTTCCCACTTTGTTCAATAACTTCACAAGATTCTGCACCATTTCGATTGGTATTACCACTTTGTTTATCATTTTCTTGAGTAATCTCTTCGGAAACATCCAGTTTGTTCCTAATACCAATATCATCTTTCTGTCCTGTAAGTGAGGTTGCGTCATTTAACTCAGGTTCAATTGCTTCATTACTTGGAGAAATCTCCATGGGAGAATCTGGTGTAGGATCTGTTTCCTTCACTGCTTTACTCAAGCCAGAATCAATAACGCCACTGCTAGGAGCAAGATCTATATTCTCTGGGACTTTCAAATCCTTTATCGCTCTTTCTTTTCTAACATGTGTTTCAGATTCTTCAATCTGTTCAAGTCCTAATACCTTGTCTGGTAACAATGGTTCCTGATCGGAGATGGTCCCTTTCAGCTTTTTGCTACTTCTTCCCATTTCATCATCAGTACTTCTTTCTCGCTTTCCTTGTGTTTTTGATTCTTCAACCTTTTCCTTCATATCTCCTCTCTCTGCCATACACTTTTCGACCAGACCATCTTTCTTTGCTACTCTGCATGAATCATCTGCATCATCTTTCTTTGAAACAGAAGGTAACCCCTTGCCTGATGACCCTGAAGTTGAAGACCTCTTATGTTTTCTAGTTCTGTGATGCTTTCTGCTAGACTTTGAAGACTGCTTGTGTCCTTTTGAGTGTGATGAATGCTTCCTCTCTCTGCTCTTTGAATGCTTACGTTTGTGAGGTTTCTGAGGGGAAGCAGCTAACAGCGGCAATTTTTCAGACTCATTGTCACTCACAATTTCTCCATCTGACACTTCCCCTTCCTCTCTTGACGTATCTACGACCGGTTTATCATCCAACAAGACCTTGTCTATGGCTTCAATCGAAGTTCCATCTTGAGTTCCAATCGCGGACAACATGGACACCTCGCTCTGAGTAGTATCATAAACATCACTAAGGCTGCTATGGCCAACAGTTACATGGCTTGATGTGCTCTCAATGGCATCTTTGGATCCACACTTGAGGACTGTGTGCCCTTCTTCATATGTACCTGCAAGTTCACCAATCTGTTGTCCCTCAGATGCACTTTCCTGTTTCCTCCAACTTGTCAAGCCCTCCAAGGACAATTTCTTGGTAGTCCTATGTCGCGAACGGTTTGGATCCTTTTGGGGCGACGAGTTCTTTCGCTTCATGAGAGTTGCCTTTGCTTTGGCTATGGAATCCTTTGCAATGCTTGACATTCTTTCACGTGAATGCCTTTGACTACTTCCCGTCCTCGACCGTGTCGACTCCCTGCTCCGCTTCCTGGACCTTCTTTCATCCTTTCGCTTGTCCGGTGAGCGTTCTCTCGACTCCTTTTTGGGCGTACTCGATCTCTGTCTCTCTCCACGCCCATCATCCCTCTCCCTTGGCCGATCACTTCTACTACTGTATGAATCTCTCCTACCAGATCCGCGCTCTTTTTCTCGCCGTGAGGAATCCCCTTTCAGTGTTGACTCTTTATCTCCTGATTTTGCCAGAGTAGGTTCTGATTTGCCACTTCTTTCTCTCTCTTTGGATTTGCTCCTGGAAGACCTCTTGTGAGTATTTCTGGATGGAGACCGTTCTGCATACTTTTGGGACAAAGGCTCAACTAATTTACCATCTGAGACCCTTTCTCTGGAACTAGAAGGTAGTGTCCTTTCTTTGGATCTACTGCGCTCAGATTTTTCACGTGATTTACTCTCTAAAAGCCTTTCCCTTGAGCTCTTCCTTGATGTCCTTTCCTGTGACATACTTCTTTCATATCTACTCTGCGAGCTTCTTCTCTGAGATGACTTCACATCTAAATTTCTTCTTGAAGAATTGTCAGCCAAACTGTTTCCTTTTGAATCTTTTGACTTACTTCCGGATACACCTTCTCTTGATCCACTCCGTGTAAATCTCTCTTTGGATTTACTTCTTGAATACCTATCATCACGGGAGTCTTTTCCATTCTTTTCCAAACACACCCTAGGAGAACCATAAGCCCCTTCTAAATCCTTGCTCACACGACTTTGTGTCTCATTTGGCCGAGACACAGGTCGTGAATCTGTTTTATCACTTATCGTACCAGTTTCAAGCTCTGTTGTCTTACCGCTTGCCTTTGATGATGACAGTCTTTCTTGATCTTCCTTGACCACACTATCAACTTTTTCTCGAACTGAGGTTGCTGCCACTCTAGTGCCAGGCAATGCATCTCCTCCCGGTTTGGAAGATACTGGCCTGTCACCAAGCAACCCCTGCTTTGCCTGATTTCCACTCTGTGCAGCAGGTTTCTGGTTGTCCTGTGAATTTCCTTTTGCTCTAGCCTGATGTCGGCGAACGAAGATGGTCTCTCTCACATTCGGTTTCTGCTCGCTCTCGCTGCTGCTTTCTTGCCGACTTGGATTGCTGGTGCCGTTCTGCCTCTCTCCGCCTTGCCAGCGCTTGTATTTCGGCAACCTCCTCCCACGCGGCTGGGGTCTGGGTCTCCCAATATCTTGCATTCGCCTATGAGAGAGAAGAACAATTGCAGAAATAGTGAATTAAGAAATTCATTTTGGGCTTCTTATTTCATAGGATTAAAAATAAGGAGTAGGTTAAGGATAAGTTTTAGAAGTTTGGAGTTGAGGAAATGGAAGTTTCAGGCACCATGCAGTAGGTTAAACAAGAAGTAGACCAAAATGTTAATGGAAGAAGACCTAGCAACTATGATGTTGGACTTAATCCCATCCAACTGATCACACACTTGAAAATTGATACCTGGTCCTTCTGATGGGTACCCATGAGATCTATTCCATACGGTAGAATGTATTAAGAGATTGGCTTTTATTTTAGTTTAATCAGTTGATATTTCACCAGTATTCATGAAGGCTAGATACAAACTGCGCATCCTGTTTTTACTCTTTCAAAGGTCAACCAGGACCCCGGCACATAAAGATTCATGATTAAACGTACAATCAGGCTGCGTACATATTGATTCACCGATCATTTATAAATTGTACGATTAAGGGTAAATATTTATAAAACAGGGCCAAGTACTCTTTATCACATTTAAAAATTGCAACATTAGAAAAGAGAGTCAAACCCAAGTATAGTGACCACGTAAGGGAAACATAGACAGGTGACCTCCATAGACAGGTTCCACGACACTGTTTTTCTCTGCAGAGAGACACTTTTGGTGGCCACTGTAATAGACAGGTGACCTCTATAGACAGGTTCCATAACACTGTTTTTCTCTGCAGGGAAACACTTTTGGTGGCCACTATACAGGGTGGCCCAGAAATAATGGAACGGGGTACTTGCCATTATAAAGAAACTTACAGACAAGGTTCACTGGATAGATAATTTTTTTAAAGGAAATATGATACCAAGAACAGTAATTTTGGTGTAGTATTTTTTGTTTTAGGGCGTCTTAAGAGACACCATGTCAGGGTCAAATTTTTGTCAATTTCTAGAAAGTCGGTGCCTGATAAATAGCCATTCATGCCCGCCATGGCACCAAGCAGCGATCAATACAAATTCTTTTGTCCATGTGCATTCACAGTTTTACAGCTGAATGCACATTGACAAAAGTATTTGTCTTTTTCACTGCTTGATGCTATGGCGGGCATGAATTGCTATTTTTCAGGCACCGACTTTCTAGAAATTGACAAAAAGTTGACCCTGACATGGGGTCATTTAAGACGCCCTAAAACAAAAACTACTCGACCAAAATTACTGTGCTTGGTATCATATTTCCTTTTAAAAGATTATCTATCCAGTGAACCTAGTCTGTACGTTTCTTTATAATGGCAAGTACCCCGTTCCGTTATTTCTGGGCCACCCTGTATAGGCAGGTTGGCTTTTATAGTCAGGAAGTTGTTATCTTTAGACAGGTTTGACTGTAATCACCTTTCTCTGAGCTCTGCCAGTTCCTTGTCCTTCCTCTGTAGCTCCTTCTTGGCCGTCTGCAGGAGCAGAGAGATGTTGTTCCTTAGCAGCTCATTCTCCTTGCCCAGAGAATCATTCTGGGGGTGGGGGGGGGGGGGGGGGGGGGGGCAACGAATACATACAATCAAATGATAATGATTATGATTATAATAATTATACTACTAATAATAATAACAACAACAATAATACTGCTAATAATAATAATAATAATAATAATACAAATAATATTAATTCTACTTATAATAAAATGTAGGATGGCATATATATGTGGACAGGTAGGTTGTTCCAAAAGGGTTGGTGTAGCAATTGAAAATGTGTTTCCCATAGCGGGTCAGACTTTTGATTGACACGTGTGGTTTGTTATTATCGTGTTTCATATCCATAAAAATCAGCCTCAATATTACTACACATTAAAGGGATCTAGTAACTTTGTTGACATGTGCAAAAAAGTGATGAAGGGTTGATGCAATGTATATTGTTGTTATCTCATATGTCCACAGGGTATTGTGTGAAAATTTCAAGTCAAATGGACATTGCATGGCCAAGTAATGAGTGAAAATACAAAGTGATATTCACTAACTCACTGCACTCACTTTGTACACAGAAGAAAAACTCACCCGGAGTTTTTCTTATCTGAATACTTCGATCGTACATATCTTTGTAATGAAAGGGAAATTTGAAAAACCGAAACCTGTCCCATGAGTTTATTGTTAATACGAATACAACAAGGTATGAGGGAACCGCTAGAATTAAAATGTTATTTTGAGGATTTGGACAATGTTACTAAGTCCCTTTAACTACACAGGGGGCTCAGGGCAATTTTTCCTCTGAAAAGCCAACAAGTGCCCCATTCATTTGCAGACATTTTCATGCAAAAATGAAGCTCAGAAACAGTGTTATTTTTATGCTGGCAGGCTTGAAAAGAAGTAAAGTACCCTGAAAATAAAGTGTATTCTCTGAATCTTACCTCCGTGCCCAGTTTGGTTATCTCAGCCTGTGCCTCCTCCAGCTGTTCCTTGAATGACTGCTTCTCTTCTCGAAGCTGAAAGGAAGAAAACCAATAATATATCTAAATAATACATCCTATTCAGAAGAATGTACAATCAACCGTGCATATATGAACAAAGCATTTATTTTTACAGGTTAAATGTTCTATCTTAGTATGCCCCCCCCCCCCCCCCGAGATCTTGGCCATTAAATGCCTGATCGCCACCAAAATTTGCACAGGTTTCAAGTAAAAAAAAGAGGGGGGCCATTATGCCCCCCCCCCCTTCCCCGGCTCTTTTAACTCTAGTAGGGAGCAGGTTTAATCGACTCTTATTTTGTTTTACCTTTGCCATGGAAAGTGCTGACATGTTGGACTGGTCTTCACAAGACTTGGACAATAACCCAAAGTAGTATTAAAATATTATTCTTTGGATTATTACCATTTGTTCACCTTTGCCATGAAAAAATGCTTCTTCACTATCTCTGATGACCATGTCTGTGTAGAGGTCAAGGGTCAACATGATGCGCATGTAGATAATCAAAACGACATATACAAATAATAACGGTATACTAGGGTATATCAATAGGATTAAAACATTATTCTCGTACAGTTTCATATCAAAATTTGCTCTACCTTTGCCATGGAAAGCGCTGCTTCTTCACCATCTCTGATGACCATGTCTGTGTAGAGGTCAAGCCCTGACATGTTGGACTGGTCTTCAAAAAGGTCACTGGGAGGATTGACACCGAACCCAACATCATCTGTATGCAAGAGACAAAATTAGAATTAGATGCAGAAAGAATAGACCTGTATCTACAAGACAAACAGTGGTACAAGTCACCACCTCCATCATTAGAACAGCATCCTCTACATCCTCATCATCATCATTGTTAACAGCTTTTTTTTATTGAACTTGTTCTGGCCCGGGGGGAGTTAAAGTGATCCGTGTAAAGTGTCAGATATTGCACAAACTTACTTTTGAGACTTCAATCCTATATCAATATCATTGTAAAATAGAATTGAAAGATTTGTGAAAGTTTGAAAGAAAACGAACAGTGTTTACCTAGTGAAAAAACGAATATTGAGTTCATATTTTATCACCGAATACTGATGGTCTGTTGTAGATTTGTTGCAGTAAAAATCATCCGTTTGATCTTGACGATATCCGCACCCGTGTATACAGCTACAGCCGGTACGGAATTCATGGAATTTGCGCACGCTAGGCTCAAAGTTCAGTGGGTCCGGAAAACTTCTCACGCGCGCTGGCAGGACTTGTTCAGCGACGACAATTGTACGTTTTTGAAATAATGATTTTCAATGATTTATCTTCATACTAAAGGGACATTTGAAAAAACCGAACCCTATTTTATTCTTCTCTTACCATAAGCTAAACAACACGGCAGAAGAGAAACGAGGAAGCTCCAAGTATTTTTCGTGGAGTTAGACACTTTACCTGTGTCACTTTAATGTTTACTTTGGGCCAACAAACCTTGATGAGAGTCATTTTTCTTGGCCCTATCGGGAGACTAGAATTTCAAACTTACACAGTTGACAGAATAATAATATCTTCTCAAGCTTCATCCATTATCAGTTTGACCATGTACATATTTAAGATCTCATTATAATCAATAAATGTTTGAATTCTAGGCCAATAATAAATTATTTTGGTGGCCCTAATGGTAATGGGTCACAACCCGCCCCCCCCCCCCCCAAAAAAAAAAGTTAGTGTGGAGCGCCATATTATCACTCTCATTTCGAGTTATCATAATTAGACTTGCAGTACAAGAATCAATAGCATACCATAAGAGAAGGAATCATCTCTATCTCTAGAAGGGTTAGGATTTCCAGTCTCATCCATCGGGACCAGCGTAGAAGCCTCTTCGTCATCCATCTCTTAATAGCAGGAACGATTCGGTCCTCAGTCAATCAGTGAATGAACAGGCTCAGGCTATGCTATGCAGAGTCTAGTAAAGTGATGTCACCAACTGTGAACCGGGTTCACTTCCTGCAAATATCAGTAACAATTCTTTAGTGCTTTTTAAAAAAAAATGTATACAAAGCGCTTTAAATACAATAAAAAATAACAAAAATTACAAATTCATACAAAAGCACAAATTACACAAACAATATTAAATAGATCTAAAAAAAAAATAATACAAGCATATATTCAAGGCTCCACATAAGCAGTGGCCCGGGTCCACCAAATATAGATCTATGTCGAGCCATTCGAGAAATTCTTGGATAATTCTCGGAAGATTTTGGAGACCCATTTTCTCCAGTAATAATTAACCAGAACGTCAATGACGTAGCGCTCATCCGCCATCTCGCAACATCAAATATCGCAAATTTCATGTGGTACACTTTTCAACTGGTAAAAAAATAAAAATTTGATGTCCTGGAAGGGACATAAAAATAAAAAATAAAAAATTAGAGTGAAAAAAATATAAATTTGACGCCCCGGAAGGGACATGGGAAAAAAAAAAATAAATAAATAAATAAAATAAATAAATAAATAAATAAATACATTTTTAAAAAACAATAAAAAAAAATAAAAAAATTTAAATAAATAAATAAAAAATAAATAAATAAAAACAAAATTTAAAAAATTTAAAAAAACAAAACAAAACAAATAAAAAATAAAAAATAAATTAAAAAATTTAAAAAATTAAAAAATTAAAAAATAAAAAATTACCATAATTAATGAATGGAGAAAAATTTCAAAATTCTGTGTAGAAGTTTAGTGTACCAAAGTTAGCTCTAACAGATAAAGCAAACCAAATCAAAATCGGTCGATAAATGAAGGAGAAGAAGCATTTTTTGTGATTTCGAATAAATTTGCATAAATTACCATAGATAATGAATTTCACGATTCTGTGTAGGGCCTAACCGATAATCGGATCGGACATCGGATCGGGCCGATATTTGGCCACATCGGCAAAACATCGGATCGGCAATATTTTGATAAATCGGCCGATGCGCTACCGATTCACTAAAAGAAGTGAAATTTGCAAAATCGGAAATGAAAAAACAGAATTTAGAAAATTGTCCATGTATGTATTTTACCGTAGGAGTGGTTATTTCCGCAAAATCATCGATTTGTTTGACAAATTTACGGACGAAAATTGAACAGAATTCAACAATTTGCCCGTCCGTGGAACGTAACCGGTATACGGAACACGCACAGATCGGCCCCCCATAACTCAAGTGAACGCTACCGCGGAGCGGTAGCGTTCAAGGTCGGGCTCATAGTGCCCCCGAATTTATGCGCTAATGTGCACAATAAGTGTGCTTAAAATTATAGATATGATACGGTACTTACCACCGTGTAGATGATACATATGTTATGCAACTATGGGGTGGATCAGAATGATGATTTTTCGCTCCATTCCGCATCAAAATGAGTGATTTATGCACATCATCGACTTCTATCTGTGTTGTATCGCGACTTCTGAACGATCGATTACCGTACGAACACTAAACGCGCGAGTCAGATCTGCCATCTATTCGGCGGGCGCGGTACATGAATGGAGACCGTACCCGCGCGTTCGCCTGATCATCGCTCGTTCCTAAGTCGCGATACAACACAGATAGAAGTCGAGGAGGTGCATAAATCACTCATTTTGATGCGGAATGGAGCGAAAAATCATCATTCTGATCCACACCATAGTTGCATAACATATGTATCATCTACACGGTGGTAAGTACCGTATCATATCTATAAGTTTAAGCACACTTATTGTGCACATTAGCGCATAAATTCGGGGGCACTATGAGCCCGACCTTGAACGCTACAGCTCCGCTGTAGCGTTCACTTGAGTTAGGCCCCCCAGAGCTTTGGGTGCCACGCAGAGCTGGGTTATGCATTGCACTAGAAAATGCTAGCGCCGCTGCGGTCTTGCACAAACCAAAAAAGAATAAAAATGAAAGATTCATCGAACCTACGCCAGACGATCTGTTAATTTACTTACATGTTCACATGGTTTTTGAAACATATCCAAGAATATATGGCAACAAAAATAGCCACCAAAAAACTGCAAACCAATTCGCTGACTATTTCAGAGATTCTTCTACCGATAAACTCGCTTGAACTTGGAACATAAATTATTAGGCAAACTCTGTTCATTGCCAATTTGCAGACCGCATGAACCACATGTATTAAATGCATACACGTAATCACGTATTACACATATTGGCAACGTTGAAAATGCGGACTTGTTTACTTGCGCCAGTTGCTAGTTATTCATCCGCTTGTCAATACTACGCAATCGAATCAAGTTTTCGTTCATCTACTCGGGGAAAAGTAATGTTCTGCTCGTAACAGAGGTAATTCTGTATATTTTGTAATCATATTTCCGTAAATATTGTTTCATAAATCAACCAAAGCATCAACGTTTGTTATTTTATTGCCATATAAAAAGATGAATTTAAGCGTAAAACATTGCATTTTTGTAGGTGCAGGTCATGATCGTTATGCACATATTCCCTCTGCCCTCGCCCGGGCCAGCCCGGAGCCTCGCATGCAGAAGAGGCCTTGGCCGATCGCGGCCGCGTAGTAAAAAAAAACAATAGGAAACATAAGGCAACATTTTTGGGAAAAACATCGGTGCATCGGATCGGATCGGCCGATATGGGGGGGAAAAAACATCGGACATCGGATCGGCAATGAAATCCCGCATCGGTTAGGCCCTAATTCTGTGTAGAAAATTGTCCATGTATGTATTTTACCGTAGGAGTGGTTATTTCCGCAAAATCATCGATTTGTTTGACAAATTTACGGACGAAAATTGAACAGCGGCCGCGTAGTAAAAAAAAACAATAGGAAACATAAGGCAACATTTTTGGGAAAAACATCGGTGCATCGGATCGGATCGGCCGATACGGGGGGGAAAAAACATCGGACATCGGATCGGCAATGAAATCCCGCATCGGTTAGGCCCTAATTCTGTGTAGAAGTTTTAAATCCCCCTCCTAGCCCTATCTTATGAAACAATCAGAATCAAAATCGGTTGAAAAAATAACGAAGAAGAAGCATTTTGAAAACTGTGGACGGACGGACGGACGGAAGGACGGACGGACGGACTGACGGACGGACGGACGGACGCCGGACGCCGGACGCCACGGCATGGCATAAGCTCATCATGCCCTTCGGGCCGGATGAGCTAAAAATGTGTATGTTTGACAGTCCATTAAAGGGCAATGCAACTCAAGAATAGAGTTTATCCTACTTGATATATTGTAATATGCCTTTTTATTATATATCATAACTCCGACTCAGATTTCTGCTTTGGGAGAAATATCGGGTTTACCACTATTCATGCGAACACTGGAGGCCGCCATTATTAGGTGTGTGCGGACTTACGGTCAGTGATATGCACTAATGCATTTCAATAGCTTCTATTGAAACCATTGTCTGAATACTTGTATATGCTTTGACGAGTCTGTAAATCAGTGAAAAGCTTTTTGTTCGGCCCGTAGCACACTCGTCATAGTTTGCAAAGCATGTCGGGCAATTACAAGAACATGGCGGCTCCCATCACCTTTTGCCGCCGCAAGAATTAGTAAAATGTGGGTATGTTCACGTAAGGATTTCATGGGATCCAGGAGGCCAAAATTGCCAAGTTATGTATCAAATAAAATGTCTGTTCACCCTCTAAACGATAATAATAGCCGAAAGCCATAGTTTCATTGCCCTTTAAAGCGTCTAGATGGCCTAATTTTCACAATTAGGCTCTCTATACGTATTTTTTCCTTAAGAAAAAGAATTTGGCATTTAAAAGCTGAACAGAAACAAAAATGAGCACCAAAACAATGAAAAAGCTGCGCTGAATAACGGTAAATTTCCAAAGAACGCTCACGCTCGAGCAAGTACAGGAGGATCGAAGTTAAGTTACGTAGCATACGTTGTGCATATCATGTTGTTACACACCTGCAGCGTATTCGCGTAGCACTTGTACCGGTACCGTACACGATCACGAGTACAGTGTGTAAGTGTAACACACGTGCAGTACGCATAAGTCTTGCAGTCAGTAAATTGGCGCTCTCTCGCGATGGAAATTTACCGATATTCAGCGCAGTTTTTTCATTGTTTTGGGGCTCTTTTTTTCTGTTCAGCTTTCAAATGCCATGCAATCATTGAAAGTACCAACTAGCAAATTGTTTAGAAGTGTTGTAGATCCCCAAAAATATGAATTTAGAGCCACTTTTTGTAATGCACTGGCTCACAAACGCGATCATACAGATACAGATATCCACCCAATGTCTCGCCGGGACTATCGGCCAGAGTTTGTGTGAACATCCGTCCGCAATATCGTTCAAATGACTAGCAATTTTGCGCGTCCAGTTCAATTTTCGACTGTGAAACGAATTAATGAACCAAGAATTTCTCGAGAATAATAACCACTCATAAAGTAAATAATATCACTTCTCCCATTTTTTATTTGAATTCCGCTACTTATTAATGGACTGTCAAACATACACATTTTCAATTATTACTGGAGAAAATGGGTCGCCAAAATCTTCCGAGAATTATCTGAATATTTCTCAATTCTCGGAACCGGCCCGGATCCCGGCTCGGTGGCAATTACCGCCGATATTCATTCCCGTTCTCGGATTAGATAACAGCATTAACTCTCACCTCTGGCTTAACTGTGATCAGCGCCGTCCGTAGGACGGCGCTGTGAAGACGAGACGTTAAAAAATTTGATGAAATTTTGCGACGGGTGGTTTCAAGAACTTTACATCTATTTTTTATTTATTTTTTTTTAGTTCTAGACATGAATTAAACCTTCAACCTACCTTGCTTGCTATTTAATTTGTTGCAAAAGAATGATAACTTACCTCAAATTGATGATGATGATGATGATGATGACGACTGTTATTTCCTTCGTCTTTGTTCGCTGCATGCAATGTCAGGTGACCGAAAACTCGTCGGCAATGCATAGCACATGCGCGGGGCGATCGGTTAGGTGCATTAATTGCCGACAAGTTTTTGATCACCTGATATTGCATGCAGCGAACAAATTCGGAAACCATTTTCGTCACTTCTGTAATCTTGCCAGTTTTATAGTAAATTTCAGTATAAATAAAACGAATGGAGCATCAGACATTTTACGATTTGGATCATTGATGCCCATGCATAACATAATTCGTAAGTATGAACCGAGATATGTTATTTAAAGTATGATATTGTTTTTTTTTGTATAACTATAAGTGTGTTTGCCGTTAAACTTAAAGTAGGCATCGTCATTCGGCGTTACATGGCGTGCGCGCATGGGCCATATTTTTGTACACGTAGTTTGCGCGATGTTTGGCTGTGGGCAATGCAACTTCGCTATTGCAAGGGTGGAGGGATATACTATTTTTCCAAATGTAATGCGGTCAAACAGCTGATTGAACCACGTAATATGCATGTGAAGTATACACAAGAGATGCTTGCGATGATTATAGATCCGGTTCGTGTTTTGAATCGAGAAACTCGACCAATTTCAACCTCCGTAAGTCATTTTTTGCCGCATTTTCGCAGTGAACTTTGTTGAAATCTCAAATTTTCGAGCAATCGGAAGTAGGGTGCACTTTGGAAACTTACATTTTTGGATGATTCAGGTGTTTTTACGATATATTCTCGGAAGATTTGTCCGCCTCAAGCAGTCTCACATAATCATTTTGATGCTCGAACAGGGGCTTCGATTCGGTGATTTTAGCCGTCGTCGCCGGCGCGCCGCGCCCGCCGCGTGTGCTGTCGCGCGAGCGGGTATTCAAATTGCGTGCAGAGATAGTGGGAGCGCACGCCGCGTGCGAGCCAGAGACCAAGCGAGCGACATCGGTCGGGCACACGAAAGGTAAGCTCGCAGCGCGCCATTAAGTGAATGGCGAAAATTGTGACACAACAAATGGGTAAAATACCATATTTTGGCAAAATATCAGTATTTGTTTGGATTTTAAAGGGCATAATGATCTACATCAGGTCAGTCCCGACTCATAGAATATAATTTGCATTAATTTCGCGCAATTTTCATTTTCATTTGGTGATGCCTACTTAAAGCCTATAATATTATAACTGATCAGCGCCGTCCGTAGGACGGCGCTGTGAAGACGAAACGTTAAAAAATTTGTAGGAAATTTGCCGACGGGTGGTTTCAAGAACTTTCCATCTATTATTATTATTTTTTTTTTAGTTCTAGACATTAATTAAACATTCAACCTACCTTGCTTGCTATTTAAATTGTTGCAAAAGAATGATAACTTAGCTCAAATTGATGATGATGATGATGATGACTAGTGCTGTAACTGACCTTGATGATCGGATCGTTTGATCGGATCGGCAAAATTTTATCGATCTTCGAAATCGGATCGATGATCGGGATCGGATGATCGGCTATTAAAAAAAAAAAAAAAAAAAAAAAAAAAAAAAAAAAAAAAAAAAAAATCGTTTTTTTTTTCTTTGGAAAATGATCCCCAAAAAACAAAATTTGGGAATATAAATGAATACCAAAGCAACATATATCCATATTAATAAGCCCAAGGTAATCTTGTACGGGTATGCTTTCATTTCAAACTGATTACCTCTTCTTTTACAAAATTACTCACGCCGATTTTGAGCTTAGTCCCATGTGATTAATTTGGCGTAACCTTTCAGAAACACATGGGACTAAGCTCAAAATCGGCGCGAATAATTTTGTAAAAGGAGAGGTAATCAGTTTTAAATGAAAGCATACCCATACAAGATTAACTTGGGCTTATTAATATGGATATATGTTGCTTTGGTATTCATTTATATTCCCAAAATATGTTTTTTGGGATCATTTTCCAAAGAAAAAAAAACAGATTTTTTTTTTTTTTTTTTTTTTTTTTTTTTTTTTTTTTTTTTTTTTTTTTTTTTTTTTTTTTTTTTTTTTTTGCCGATCCGATCTTCCGATTCTTTCTGCTGATCGGAAATCGGCAAAAACGGTCCGATCATGTATGATCGGATCGTGATCGGCATGCCGATCCGATGATCGGTTACAGCACTAATGATGACTATTATTTCCTTCGTCTTTGTTCGCTGCATGCAATGTCAGGTGACCGAAAACTCGTCGGCAATGCATAGCGCATGCGCGGGGCGATCGGTTGATCGGATACAGGGGGTACGTGCATTGCCGACAAGTTTTTGATCACCTGATATTGCTTGCAGCGAACAAATTCGGATACCATTTTCGTCACTTCTGTAATCTTGCCAGTTTTATAGTAAATTTCAGGATAAATCAAACGAATGGAGCATCAGACGTTTTGCAATTTGGATCATTGATGTCCATGCATAACATAATTCGTAAGTATGAACCGAGATATGTTATTTAAAGTATGATATATATATTTTTTTTATAAGCGTGTTTGCCGTTAAAGCCTATCAAGTGTTACCATCACGGTATACACACCTCAGACTCAGTATGCCAGGCGCCGTACTACGTACGCACATAGCCAGCGAGCGGTACCTTTCGTGAACGGTAATGTATGCATGACGTCATTGATCGCGTGCGCACGCATCTCATTACGAGACTTGGCTGGCTTCTGGGCCGATTATGCATGCCATGAAAATGTGGTATCGGAGCGGTATCGGTCTGGACATAGCACAGGGTTTACCCTTTTCGCTGCATTCTCTTCCCACAATTCATTTCGATGCTTACGTCATTGGCTTTCTGAACGCCCATTCTACACGTTAATACCAAATTCGATACGCGACTCTTTGGACAAAATCTTGTGAAAGAAGGTCTTTTTCACCTGCTGTTTTTCGCCAAAATGGATTTTGAGCTATTCGGGATGCCGTTTATAAGGTAAGTTTTCGATATTTTGAAAATTTTGTATGTGAATGATGATAATTTATCTGAATTCTACATACTTTTATCGATCGTTTCATACCTTTTTTCTTGTGTGCGAGTGTTGATAAAGTTGTTGACATGGACATTATGCATGGTTTTGCAGTCCCGATATACAGTAGCCATCGTCGTACTTTTTTGTGCATGCACAGTGGAGCGCTCTGGCACGTGTGCGTGGGGCGAGCCTCATAAATATTCATATGATTTTTATGCGCAAGCGCACTTCGGCTGTACCGGCGCTCGGCGAAGCGATATAATGGGAATACACGATGAATGGGACAGCGGGCTATGTGGTACGGCGCCTGGTTAGGTTAATAATATTAAAGTGTTACCATCAGTCACGGTATACACACCTCAGTATGCCAGGCACCGTACTACGTACGGCGCCTGGTTAGGTTAACCTCTGGCTCAAAGTTGGCAACCCTGCATGATAGCTACAAATGAGCAGACTAGCTCAGCTCTGTCACGATCACGTCACCTAAAATTGCTCTCAACGCACAACGCATAGGCGTGTAGCGACTTCAAACAAATTCGGAATTCTGTGTAAGATCACATATCGCATATATAATTCGATGTACAATGTCAATGTATGAGATATGTTGATAAAAACAATGTTTTATCCTTAAGTTTTACTAATTTTGCCGCAAAGATATACATTCAAGAATGGCGAAAACAATACAACTATATTAGAACATTCAGAATAATAGCAAATAGGCAAATAAATATTTATAGTTACCAAACTGTTCTCATTGATTGGCGCGGCTCCAGTCAACATCGATAAGGTTTTCGCGCAATTCCAGCTATTACGCAATAGTGCGTCTAGATGATCCCATACTATACTCGACCAAAATATTTTCGGCATTCTTTAGTAGCAACATAAGATAAGATAAGGTAGGATAAATTGTATTGGTCTTCAAACATATATTTTTTTTAATGTGTCATCCACTGGCAAAGAAGGCAATAATAACAATAATGAACTTCATTACAATATTTACAATTATAACAATTTATAGTATAAACATTCAAAAACAGTTGTAGGCATGATCATGCCTTGCATGCCTACACAACACCCCCCACCCCCCCCCCCCCCCAACACTCAGGTGGTCATCTGTACCGAATGCGCGTTCCCGATTTTCGGGAAAAGGGGTATATTTTAGGGGCTTAGTTCGGGAACAAAATCCTGAAAAAACGTTGAAATAGGGGGTCTATAGCATTTTTTCCCTGAAATATTTTTAATTAGGGGTCGTTTTCAAATCAGTCCTTCATTTAGGGGGTAATTTTGCTGGCTTCCCTTCCAAAGGGGGGTAATTTTGATGGCTTCCAAAAGCCCGTGATAGGGGGTCAAAATCCTGTGACCCATTTCCATCCTTAAAGGGGGTATCTCTAAGAATCTGGAACAAGCATATGGTTGACCGCCTCACCGGGGGGGGGGGGGGGGGGGGGGCACAACACCAAATAATTATATCGTTATTTAATTGCATCTGGTCACTGGACTAATTAACTTTATACAATACTGCATTAGCTGGCATATTATACCATTATGTAATTAAATTCTTCCAAAAAGCAGTTGACTAAAAATAGACCACTAAACTTCTTACATATTTTTATACTTTCATAATAAATGCAGTGTAGAAGAGAAAATAGAAGAAAAAAACATGGTGGCATACACATTTTAATTATTATAGTACCGTATATGAATAGTTAGCCTTCTTTAAAAAAAAACATGTCC
The DNA here is from genome assembly GCA_037951105.1 of Echinarachnius parma. Classification (NCBI taxonomy): domain Eukaryota; kingdom Metazoa; phylum Echinodermata; class Echinoidea; order Clypeasteroida; family Echinarachniidae; genus Echinarachnius; species Echinarachnius parma. The sequence goes on from JBAMJV010009555.1 coordinate 51,023, forward strand.
CAATTAATCACCACATTTATCTTTCAACTAATCTTGCTTCATTTTGTTTTATAATAGTATTTATCAGTACTTTGCTTTGGGTTGAGCCCTATAGCCTTCGGGTCTCAGACTTAACCACTGACCCCACGCCCCCCCCCCCCCCCCCCCCCCCCCGGGCCGGAGCAGTACCGAAGGCCTATAGAGTGGTGAAGTGTGATGTCATAAATGATGTCATAAACATTTTTTATTTTTTTCAAATTTGGACTTCATTTTCAGAAAGAGCATAACAAATAATGTCCAAATACCGAAAATCAAAGGAATAGGTTACGTATTGGCCGAGATATGCCCATCCAAATGATTTTTTTGGTCAATGGGCAATCAGTGTTATAGTGCACTGGTTCCTAAATTTATGAACCAGTGCATTATAACACTGATTGCCCATTGAAGTAAAATTCATTCGGATGGGCAATTATATCAGCCTATTATGTAAACTATTCCTTTGATTGTCGGTATTTAGACATTATTTGTTATGCTCTTTCTGAAAATGAAGTCCAAATTTGAAAATTCGAAAAAAAGTGTTTTTATGACGTCATGGCTTCTGTACTCTATAGCTTGGACAGGCTTTTTTTTTAAAGGGGGCGCTGGCCTCGGACAGGGTCATCACATGGACAAGGCCTCAGACATTGACAGTGACAAACAAACATTTTAAAAACGAGGGGATAAGGCCTGTGAATGAATAAAGAATGATACATAAGCCTGTGCCCTCCAATAATCTGCTGCCCCCCCCCCCCCCCCATCAGTTCTACCAACGTTATGTCAATGCACTGGCCTAAAACACCAAGGGGGAAGGGGGACACACTCTACTGTATTATTTTATTTGTACAAACTTGTTACCTTTGCATACAAATTTGTATAATTATATAAGTGAAATCGGCCGGAGGACCGGGGGGGGGGGGGGGGGGGCATGTGCCCCCGTGTCACCCCCCCCCCCCCCCCTTGCCACTGTTTCATTTTCTTACATCGTGTATTTTTATTTCTTTGTATTCATTTTTATATCAGCGTTATTTTGTACCATACAACTCCCAAACTACGTTGGCCGAAACCATCTGATGCCGAAGAGTCTAAAAACACTGCATTCTCGATCGTATAGACTTTGCATGCATGCAGTGTTAATGCACTTTGGAGGTCTTTAAACTTTTACTTTAGCTCTTGAGACTTGACTGAGATCGTGAGTTTGGCAAAGCTAATTAAGATGGCAGAAGTAGCTCCTGAAACGCAAGATGTTGCAGCAAAAAGTGGAGAAAAGATCGAAACCTTTAGTTTTGGCCCCTGGACGATTACTTCTACAAAGGCGCATATTTCAAATACAGATTTCATTGCAAAGTGAGTATGATTGAGTCACATCTACAATGTATTGTAAATGGTCCTGATAGGGATTGAGTGACCCCCACCTACATCGGCACACTAAAACATTTTCGACAGTTTAAAGGGACTTAGTAACATTGTCCAAATCGTCAAAATACAGTTTTAATTCTAGCGGTTCCCTTATACCTTGTTGTATTTGTTTTAACAATAAAATCATGGGACAGGTTTCGGTTTTTCAAATTTCCTTTTCGTTACAAAGATATGTACGATCGCAGTATTCAGATAAGAAAAACTCCGGGCGAGTTTTTCATCTGTGTACAAAGTGAGTGCAGTGAGTTATTGAATATCACTTTGTATTTTCACTCATAACTTGGCCATGCAATGTCCATTTGACTTGAAATTTTCACACAATACCCTGTGGACATATTATGAGATAACGACAATATACATTACATAAACCCTTCATCACTTTTTGCACATGTCAACAAAGTTACTAGATCCCTTTAAGACTTAAAAATTGTACAAATTTCTTGAAATTGTACTCACACATTGAGAAAATAGTGCAGATTCCGATGCGATGATCAGATTTGCGATGTAGTAATCATATTTTGAGATAGCGCCTTCGAACGCGCGCATGGTTTTTTGGCTTCACAAGTTCGAAGTGTTTTTAATACCGGCACCCCCTCAACTCTCGTTGACAATGCACATGACAGTGTAGTACACCTACCATACCTCTTAACTTACTATATACTCATACTCAACCTCATACTGTACTGTAGTGTACTATCTAGTTTAGTACTGAGTATCGATATGCAGAGTAGTGCTGAACTGTATCCTGATTGCTGTGCCTGTGTCAGTGTGCTGAGTGAAAAATGTGAATCAGTGTCAATGAAAAGAGTAATGTAAATATGAACATGAACAAATCTGCAAATTATAGATCTCGCTGAATGTTAAATTGAGGAGGAAGAGTCATCAAATTAATTAAATGAAAATATCTCGAAAGCAGAATGAAACATTTTGTTCATGTTTTTGCTCAAAATTGTATGCAAAGTTATTCTTTCATTCACTCATTCATTGATTCAAGTGAAAGACCTCTTTCAGTTTCAGATTGCGCAATTTTTGTAAAAAGCAAAACAATGCTGTGCTTGACAATCTAACTAAAGACAATTATAGACGCATATTGTGACAAATTCACTCTGCCATTGACATTGTATTTGTAATGGCATGTCGAAGTTTGCGACAGGGGATGTCAAGAAGTGCAAAATATATAAGTCAATGGAAAATTGGTGTCCAAAGTTTTGAGACTGATTAATGTGATTTAACATTTGAACATTCTTTTTATTACTAGACTAGACCATATCTATCATCTATTATCTTAATTCTTATGTTTTTATTGTTCTCCTTAATATATCCCTCAGGTATGAAGAAGAATTGCAACTACCTCAACTCCCCGAGATGACGTTTGGGGATAACAAACTCCGGATCGAGCACTCCAGTAGATTCGGACTGGAGTTCAACGCAGTCGACGCTCTGAAACGGCTGTCGCTGACAATTGGAAAGAAGCCAGGTACATCACTTAGAAAGTTTTTTTTTATTTCAATATTGTGCATGCTCACACTTTTTCTTTCAAATGAAACGGAGTAGTACCTTAAAAAGGTAAAGATGTGAAGAGAAGAAAAAAATTGTATACAAGACTTTTAGCGTTTATCTACATTTCACTCAGATATCTTGAGTTTACTGTAAACATAATTCTCCTTCCTTGCGACAAACTAACCCAGTGATGATAGCAGCCATTTGTCTGATCTAATCCTAATAAATACAAAATACAATTTACAAGATCTTCAAAAGTTAAACCTTTCCAGAGCTAAATGTGAATTCTTTAGAACAGTCAAAAGTTTACATTTGAAAGTACACCAATTTTGAAATTGTAAATGCATTCTCTCTTTCACTACCTCAGGAGCAAAATTGTTATTTTTTGTTTTCTAAATGGTAATTTGTAAGATAATAATTCTATTTTTTTGTGTTGTCTTCAACAGGAGTGACTGTGAATTTATCACCAAAGTCATCAAACCTTTTGACTGGACCTACACAACAGACTACAAAGGAACTGTCCTGTGTTCTGGTGTTAATGGCATGGTAAATGTTTAAAAATCAGACTGCTTAAATTGTATTAATCATAGAGCCGTTAACTTCTTTGATAATAGTCAGGATGCTTAAAGGATAGTTGAGTTTTGGTAGAGAGGGCGCTAGACTACTTTTTTTTGTTGTGAGGTAATGAAAAACTGAGTGTAAAATTTGAAAGAGCATAATATTTAAATAATAAAATCATCTTTGTTTGATCAAAAACGTTTCAGAGACGGCTGAAATATCCATAAATATAACAATTTGTAATAAAGCTGGGGCCCCAGGTTAATTAGAGAATTTGAACCAGCCGTTAAAAATTTGTTTAAAATGCTTCCTCTTTTCAAAAAGTTACTTAAAAAAAAGTTCCTTACCAGAACTCAACTATCCCTTTAACAATGATTTGCTGATATTGTGGTTGAAGTACAGTCAAACATATAGTGACCACCTAAGGGATACAAGGAACGTGGTCACTGTATACAGGGTCTATAACATTGTTTGTTTTTTCTCTGCAAGGGATTATTTTGGTGGCCACAATAGGCAGGTTGGCTGCTATAAACAGGTGGCTGTTTAATATTTAAAGATAGGTTTGACTTTAGTTGGATTTATCATTGTACAGTGAAACCTCGTAACGAGGAGTATGAACATTACCCTGTTGCTGTATCAGGTATCTTGTTGTATCAGGGTTAAAAAGAAAAAAGAAAGAGCTCATACCATTAATAATACATCAATGTTATAAGAGGATTTATTACATCAGAGCTCTTTATAACAAGGTTCCACTATATTTCAATAAGAAAGGTTTGTAAAATAAAGACCTGTATGTGATTGGTATTGTTATGCCTTGTTTCCTTTTAAGTAGATTTGTTTTGTTCTTGTTATGAAATATTGCAAAGTATACTCTGTGCGATAACATCATGCACATTCACCTGCATAGAACCACTCTGGCAATTCAATCTTTGTAAAATAAAAGTGACCAACAACTTTAAATCATGAACAAAACATACTTCATGTTCAAATTCCATTTTATTCAATTTTCTGTTTTCTTCCTTCTCAAATTAATGCAATAACATGGATCATGATGAAGTAACATTCAAGTAAATTATAAATAAAACTGGATTATAATGATATTAAACCAAACTATTAATATATATACATGTAGGGTAGGATGTTCTTCACCTAGAAGGATCTTCCAGGATCTCTCTGCAGCGAAAAAATTAATATTTTTATTTCCGGGGCTCCATTTTCGGGGGCTACAAATTTCCGGGGCTCTTTTTCGAATTTCAGGGGCTACTAATAAGCTATAATGCTGTAAGTGATCATTTTATAGCATTTGTATCACAATCCAAACAGAAAAATCCCGAAAATAAAAAAAATATAAAATAATAATAATTCATTTCGGGGGCGAATTCGCCCGCCGCCCCCGTGTATTTTTTTCGCTGTCCTCTCTGACACATTCACATAAATGTCTTGTTTGCTTGGCTTTGTCCAGGTAGGTAGTACAGAGGAGCGGATAGACATAGAGAAGCTGAAGGTGAGGGAGAAGATCTTCTTCTACGAGGACATGACGCTGTTTGAGGATGAGCTGGCAGACAATGGCTGTGCCATACTCAACGTCAAGCTGGTGAGTAATCGTCTTGAGATTTTAAAAAGATGGGTGGTTACTAATTAATTTGGCTTATATAGCGTGGTCATACCTGATTGGGGGAAAGGGGGGGGGGGGGGGGGAACACACTGTATTTCTGTATTTTTAAATACCGTATTTGTTGGTGTATTAACCGCTCCGGTGTATTAACCGCACCCCCTAAAAAAATAAAAAATGAAGTGCGGTTAATACGGTATTAGCCGCACCCGTGTATTAACCGCACCTTTTTTTTTCTCTTTTTTTTTTTGAAAAAAAATACACCGACAAATACGGTAGGTTTTCTCATGATTTAATTTCTTTTTTTGGGGGGGGGGGTCAAATATATTGGGGGGATAGAAACCATAGAAACCGTGTACAAAGTGAGTGCAGTGAGTTAGTGAATTCTATCACTTTGCATTTTCGCTCATTACTTGGCCATGCAATGTCCATTTGACTTTGAAAATTTCACACAATACCCTGTGGACATATGAGATAACAACAATATACATTGCATCAACCCTTTTTGCACATGTCAACAAAGGTACTAGATCCCTTTAATACTGATAATATTGCCTTTTTCCTTTCCATTTTTTTTCAGAGAGTAATGCAGTCCAGCTTCTTTGCCCTCATGCGATTCTTCCTCCGTGTCGACGGCGTACTTATCCGCATAAACGATACCAGAATTTACCATGAGGTCAGTATCTTAGAAATCAGGGGGGGTGTTTCACAAAGATCCTAAGTTGAACTTAACTCTAAGTTGGACTTCGAAACTATGGAAAGCCGTTAGTTTCTTTGAAACAATTTTTTTTAATTCTTTAAAAAGGTATACATTTTTTTATTCAAATCATTGATATTTTCTTTTATCAAGGGGATTTCATGTTTTTGATGTAAAATTTATGAAAAGTCTAAAATAATAGGATTTTTTGCTTTTTGAATATATTTTATTCCAATGCTACAAATGGCTTTTCATAAATGTTTAAGTCCAACATAGAGTTAAGTTCAACTTAGGATCTTTGTGAAAGGACCCCCCCAGGCTGTAGTCAAGTCCATAAGTTCCACATGTCCGAGTCCCCAACGAAGTAGCATGTTCCCATTTGTTTTACATTCTGACTCGGCACCGAGTCCGAGTCACAATTAAGACCAATCAAAAGCAGTCTCGTGTCTGACTCGACTACAGCACTGTTAGAAATACAGTGGAACCTCATTATAAAGAGAATATTGGTGGACAATGAAAATTATTTTGTTATAGTAGTACCAAAGTGTGGACGTCACACTCACAGCTATTCATTGCCATGGGTAACGATTCTAAACAATGTCAGGCAAAGCCAAGACATTTGTACCATAGCGATTGCTAAGAAGGCTCTCCTCTAGCTTCAACCCACTAGCCAATTAAAAGCCTAAATAAAGAACAAGTTGTTTAGAACCATTCCTATGTTATTTAAACAAATTGACATCACTACTTTGCGCTCTATAAAAGGCATCTTGTTATATCAGGGTCAAAAACATATAAAGAAATTTGACCAGCAAAATTTACCTTGTTACAGTATTAGAGGGTTTGGTTTATATTGTAGCTCTTTGTAACGAGGTTCCACTTTTCATTTGGGCTGGAATTCACAAAGGTGGTTTGTATAGACCACAGTGTTGTATGCCTCGAGACCGGCCTTGTCCTCGAGGCCGGCCCCGAAAATTGCGTCCTTGGCCTCAGCCTCGAAGCCTCATGTCTCGGCCTCGGCCTCGTCCTCGGAGGCTAATGTCTCGATGTCTCGGAGCGAGGCAGCGACAAATACTAACCGAAACAATTAAAAGGTCTAAAAAAAAAGACACAAAAAAGGGTCAGCATATTCCCACCCCCCCCCCCCCCCCCCCCCCACCCCCCACACACCCCCCCCCCCCCCCCCCCCCCCCCGTCGTACCACTGACTTAAGCGGGACGGCTTCATTTGTAAATGATTATCATAGAATGCACATTAAGTTCCGGATTGATTGTGCGTGTGTATCCTATGACCAAGGTTTCATTATTATGCGCAGGGCCCTGTAGAAGAAAAGTGTAAAAGCACTTAAAGGGATAGATGAGTTCGTGGTAAGGAGAGTACAGATGTTTGGTGAAACTGAGTTTTAGTAACCAAAACCTGCATCATTACATTACAAACTAATAGTTATAACTAGAAAGGAACAAAAAATTACAAATGACGTAGTAAAGATCATGTTATCATTCAAAAAGAGCCGTTAAAACGTAAGAGGGGCGCTCTCTAAACACTCATCGGTTTTCAACCATATTGAATAAAATATTGTGCATGTGATGCTGTGTTGAAATAGTGATTAGATAGAGAAATAACCAACAACTAATTAAATACCTATTTTGTAACTTTTTGAAAAGAGGAAGCATTTTTTGAATTTTTAACGGCTGGTTCAAATTTCTCTAATAAACCTGGGGCCCCAGGTTTATTACAAATTGTTATATTATATGGATATTTCAGCCGTCTCTGAACCGATTTGGATCAAACAAAGATGATTTTATTATTTAAATATTATGCTCTTTCAAATTTTACACTCAAGTTTGTCATTACCTCACAAAAAAAATAAGTAGTCTAGCACCCTCTCTACCAAAACTCAACTATCCCTTTAAGAGGCTAATCTGGGTAATCAAAACAAGTTATTATTATTATTATAATTATTAATTTTGGTTCCCTTTCCTACAGGCTGGAACCAACTACGTCTTACGCGAGTTCAGCAGCAAGGAGAAAGCCATCAAGGACTTGGGCCTGGAACCTCATGAGCTACAGGATCCCGTCAGACTCAGCGAACTCTTGGACACTGTCACGGAGAAGTTTGAAAAGATCGAATTTGAAGCAAAATCGTGATATACCCCATGAGGAAACGGACTGAAATATGCAAGGGTAGATCTCGTTACAAAGAATTTTATGAGATGATGTATAGTTTAGGGTTATTTTGCTTTAAATGCAGTGATCCTGACAAATTCAGCCAACTCTTGGAGTCTTAAACATCGTCACTGAGAAGTTTGAACAGATCGAATTTGAAGCGAAATCATAATGTAACCCCATTAGAAGAGAGACCCAAATATGCCAGGGTAGATCGTATTACAAAGAATTTAATGAGATGATGCATTTGGGTTCAGCGATTTCGTCAAATGAAGTGCACCCTTGGACACCCTCTCAGAGAAGTTAGAAACGATCGAATTTGAAGCAAAATCGTGATACATCCCATGAGAAAAAAAGACTCATAAATGTGAGGGTTTATTTTGTTAATATGATGAGGATTATGTTGTGATCCTCTTGGAAACCTCAGAAAAGTGTGAACGGATTGAATTTGAAGAGACTGGCTCGGCAAAATCGTGACACCAAAAGACGAAAGCAACAATCTACATGTATGTCTGCGGATTAATTTTGTGTACATAATATGAAATGCTTTTTACATGAGGATGATTACACAATTACACCTAAATACGATGATCGAGTGACACTCAGCGAAGAACTCTGGGACATTGTCTATGAGAAGCTCGAGAAGATGGACTTTTGAGAGACTTGAATGTTGTAAATAAGAGGGTTATTTTGCTCAAAATACAGTGATCATGTCAAACTCGGGGAACTATTGAAGGTTGTACCGTAAAAGTTTGAAAAGATTTCATTCTGAAGGGATTTGCATGGCCTAAACATGCCACAGCACCCCTCCCCCCAAGAAAAGGACTCACTTGATATGCGAAAGTTATTCTTCACAATTGTTTGAATACTTGAATGAGAGGGATATTTTTCTCAACATTTTGGACGCAGCTAGTTCTCTACAGGCTTTTGCTTACTTACCTCTTGCATCTATAGCCCGGCGCAGACAGAGCCGACTCGACCCGATCCGACTGGTTTTCAGTCAGGCTAGAGTCAGTTTCGCTCAGTCGGAGACGATTCAACATGTTGAATCGGCCTCGAATGAACTCTGACTTGTTCTTGATTGGCAAAACCGGAGTCCTGAGGCAATGCATACCGAGTTAATCATGCTGAAAACCAGTCAGATCGGGTCGAGTCGGCTCTGTCTGCGCCGGGCTTAAAACAGAATGCAACATTTAAAGCAACTTTTAAAGCTAGTGTTGTTTACCGGTACTTGATTTTCACATTCTCATCAGTGGCACACTGGCACATCTGTAGTCCAGGACCAAAAGAAAATGTATTTAGTAAATGCCATTTTGATTGATTGTTAGATTCATTGATTCATTTTATTTCAAATTCAGTAAATAAAACAGGTAATGAATATTTACATTTTAAAAATTTACATATTTATGTACTAATTATTTATTAATTTACATATAAAAATGAACTTTAATATGTTAAAGCAAAGTAATTACAAAGACATAACTTGTGGGGAAATGAAATGCGGCTTGACATGTTGTACATAATATAGGTTTCAGATAGATGACGATAAGTTACCAAAAGCATCTTTATTGGCCAAACTAATTGATCAATATTTTTGAAATAGTATGTATAAAAAAGGGCTTGTGTGGTAAAATCCAAACCTTAGTATCGTTAAATGCAGAAATATCGGTTGAAACTTCCATGCACGGCTGCTGCAGATTGGGCCTGTGTGTTGGGGGCGTTTCCCAATAATGGCTTTAACAAACAGAATTGCATTAATCTTATTAAATCATACTGCAATTTTGAGGATAGTACCATTGTAAACACCTTTCAATGGAGGGTCAAGAGATCTTCTTTTGTCTGGATGTGTGGGGGGGGGGTGCATTAAAAAGAAGGGTATGCAAAACCTTTTGGCTTTTAGTAACATATGGCAACAATCAATATACTAGACAAATTACAGAGGTGTCAGTATTTAAAGGACCTTTGATTGACTCCCCTTCAAATCCACAATATGTAATTTATGTCCTATCAATACTGGACTAAATATGTGCCACTGATGACAATTTAGGTCAACAGGTTAATTATTATCATGAGCTTCTGGGGGGTGTTTCACAAAGATCCTAAGTTGAACTTAAAAAGTATGGAAAGCCGTTAGTTTCATTGAATTTTTGTGTGTAAAAGTCCTTTAAAAGGGCATCAAATGTTGTTTCAAATCATTTAGATTGTCTATTATCAAAGAGAGTTCATGTTCTTGATGTAACATTTATGTAAAGTATAAAATACTTGCATTTTTGCTTTTGAATATATGTTATTCCAAGGCTACAAATGGCTTTCCATACTTTTTAAGTTCAACTTAGGATCTTTTGTGAAACACCCCCCTGGTCTGGAGCGGTGTTCAGGTCTTACTAGTGGTCAAAGTTCTCCTCTTCTCACATAATCAGCCTTGGTTCTTAACCTAGGCTTTGTCTCTCGGATGGTGACGATAAACGGCGGTACCTGACTTAAATGATTCCTAATTGATTGAAAGCGTCTATGTCTATGAAACCAAATGACCAACCAACCAAACTTTCAAGATTGTGTCAATTGTTTCAGATTTGTCTGTGTATAATAGCATTTCCATTTTAATTCAATACTAATGGACATGTATTCTGCAATTTTGATGTGAGCATACCAGCAAAACATAATGAATTCTTGAAATATAATTCTGGCTGAATAATGTATATTAAAATGTACATGAGATGATGAGACTAATTTGAAAATGTTCAAGAATGTCTTTCATATTTTGTTTCATTTTTTTAATTATTTAGAGTTTGTAAACACTCGACAGCTTTAGATAAAAAGTAACTATATCTAGATAAACATTGTCCAAATCCAGAAATCTTACTGAGAAAACTAGTGGTTCCCTCATACCTTGTTGTACACCGTGTCCCAGAAAAAACGAAACCGGGTTTCATGGCAGAAATGTTCTGTCATAATGAATAATTTAATTGATGATATATATATGCCTGGAAAGCTCTGTGTCTCTTCTTTCATTTGATGTGCAACTTATGGCACATACTTCAAGCATGACTGAATTAGAACAATGGAAAGTGGTGTTACCAATATTCAATTTGCACGCATAAATTTGAAGTTTGGGTGAGTTTTAAGAGTTGTAAACGTACTTATTTTTAAAAAGGACAAACACCACATAAAAGTTCATATTTTTATCTTTTACATGACACCTCATGCTCAAAAAATAAATGATTTATGCCAGAGAACGAGTACAATGAAAACATGCCTGATTTCTGCCCGAATGAGTGAAAGTTGAGTAAGAAGTCGCTCAGCTTTCCTGACTAGCAGCTGACAATGGACTTTGATGCATGAGTGAATTTACACAAACATGGGGATCAGGAAACAGGCTAGATCAGGAAAGTTACTCATTTGGGCTGGAATCAAGCATGTTTTCATTGTATTCGTTCTCTGGCATATATAATTTATTTTTTAATCATGAGGTGTCATATAAAAGATAAAATTATGAATTTTCATGCGGTGTCTGTCCTTTTTCAAAATAAGTACGTTTACTACTCTTAAAACTCTCGCCAAAACCTCACCCAAACTTGCAATTTCTGCGCGCAAATTGAATTTTGGTAACACCACTTTCTATCGTTCTAATTCAGTCATGCGTGAATTATGTGCCATAAGTTGTATATCAAATAAAAGAAGAGACACATAGCTTTTCAGACATATATATATCATCAAGGAAATTATTCATTATAACATAAAATTTCTGCCATGAAACCCGGTTTCGTTTTTTTTGGGACACAGTGTATTATTATTACCAATAGAAGCTTGGAACAGGTTTTGTGTTTTTTTTAATTCCCTTTCGTTAAAAATATATTTACGATTGAAGTGTTCAGATTTTTAATTATCCACTGGAAAGTTCTAACTGTGTACAACGTTAGTGCAATAAGTTAGCGAATATCACTTTGCATTTTCTCTCATTACTTGGCCATAAAACATCCATTTAACGTGAATTTTTCACACATTATGATTACTCAGTGGACATATCAGATCACAACAATACACATTTTATCAACCATTCATCAATTTTTGCGCATGTCAACAAAGTTGCTAGATCCCTTTAATAATTCTACTTCTTTCAAATTTGCATGTCCCCCATTTTCGTTTCCAAATCCCTCAAAGGGGCTGCAGACCCCAACCTAAGCTGCACACCCCACATAGGATGCCTTCGTATGCCAGTAGCCATAGGTAATATCACGTTTTGTCCATGTCAGTATGTATCATCAATTTTAGTTCTGGGAGGTGCAAATTATTTCTTCGTTTGAAACCTGTAAAGAGTGAGAACAAAATATAATAAGGGCAAATTTGTATTAACAACAAACTAAAACATTACCGTCAAGTGCGCCATATGGCTGCCAGAATGCATTGCTCCCAAGGGAGCAGAAAGTGCACGTCATGTGCGGATTGATTGTGAGTGTGTGTCCAATGACGGGTAATAATGTAAAGCGCTTAAGGCCTGGTCACACAGGACACGACTAGACCCACGAATGCAGTACGCATCGGTACGAATCTATGGCAAGCCGTTTTAACATTTATTCCTATTTCTTGATATCAAGAAAAGTATTTCTTGATATCAAGAATGCATTTCTTGATATTAAGAAATCAATTCTTGATATCAAATATTTGATTTCTTGATATATCAAGAAATAGGAATAAATGTTTAAAACGACTTGCCATAGATTCGTACCAATGCGTACTGCATTCGTGGGTCTAGTCGTGTCCTGTGTGACCAGGCCTTAGAGATGATGTATCAATCATATTAGGCGCTATATAAATCGCAAACATTATTATTATTATTATCAAATTCTTAAATGATTTTCATTTGTATAATCAAAGTTTTGGCACAAGCGATAACTTGAACATGTAAGCTATTCAGCAACAGCCCTACTTCTACTAATTTCCCCAACCCCCAAGCCTGCGACCCAACCCTGATTTCCCCCATATGGGATGACCCCCCGGGGGGGGGGGGGGTCACTCTCAAACAAAATTGCTACCCACCCGTGTCCATCAACCTCTGAAATTGACCCTATAACATCGAAAAGGTACCCCTTTTCTGGGTTTTTTTCTTCTAATTAGTGCTGAAAACCAACCCTTTTTTAAGGAAAACTTTGACAACGTAAACCTGAAAAGGTACCCTTTTTTGTGAGTTTTTTTCTTGTGCTGAAAAGTGAAAACCACCCCTTTTTAAAGGCTTTTTTTGGACGCAGGTGCGTAGCCAGTCATGTTGGGAGTGACCCCCCCCCCCCCCCCCCCCGGGATGACCCTAGTCACATTGTACAATGCAACTCAAAACTTTGAACATGCATATTTGTATGTACCCCTAAAAACAGTTTGGAAACTCAACTGACGTGATCGATCATATCACTCGTATTGTTAAATCATAATGATTAATTTGAGTTTAATTACATTGCATGATTATTTCCCTTTATAATGTTACATAATGTGTCATTTATTTCAAATTGGGGTATACCCAGTGCGCTTCAGAATGGGGGGGGGGGGGGAGTTATGTTTACAAATATGATATCATGTTAGACGAATAAACACGATATCGATCAATACCAAATATGTAACTAATATGATTTTATAAGAAAAGAGATATAATCGGTCAAACTTGAGTTTCTTAATTTTTTTAGGGGTTTATACGTTTTAATTTTGTTGTAAAGTGCACTGAACGCCAGTTCAAATCAAGTCCCCAATTTCAAACAATACTTCTCTCATTACATATCAACATATATTTAAGTAATGATTAGTATCACATATTTTCTCAACATGGTCCAGTTATTTTTCAGCAGCTTCAATCAAAAATATTTCACTTTAAAGTGAGGCATGTAAAGTGTCAGATATTGCCCAAAATGACATTTGAGCCTTCAATCCTGTACCAAAATCATTGTAAGATATGTCCGAATGATGTGTGAAAGTTTCATTGAAAAAAGGACACTGCTTTCCTGGTTAAAAAAGCGAAAATATGCGTCGGCTTTTACAACGGACGTTTATGAGGTTTATGGCCGTTTGTTAACGCTTTTGAGCTAAATGATAGATATCGTCATACTAAAGGGGCATTTGCAAAAAAAATCTAACCCTATTTTATTCTTCTCTTACTATAAACAACACGGTAGAAGAGAATACTGTTTTATCTTCCCCATCAAAATGAAATACCATAATAATTAAGCCAAATCATTTGCGGTACCACTTTTCCTAAACCATCCCCATTTCAAAATGAGGATTATTAAATGTTATTTAACAAATTCCCATCGTAGATGACACGATATAATAATAATAATAATAAATTACATTTATATAGCGCATCATTTATATCTTAATGCGCTTTAAGGGAATATATTAGAACAAATTACAGTAACAAAATTATCATAAACATATAAATCGAACTTACATACACATAATTATAAACATTTTGGAATCGATCATTGTCCTATCTAAGGGAGAAATCTAGACAAATTTAATTCTTAAATAGGTGGGTTTTTAACAGTTTCTTGAAAGTGTCCAGGGTTGGTGCGGCACGGATGTTGGATGGGAGTTGATTCCACAGGGTTGGTGCTGAGATGCTGAAAGCGCGTTGGTTGTGTGTGTGCTCTATTGGACTTGAAGAAGATATTATAAACTTAGCACGGGGAATAGCGACAAAACTGCTCCATCAGCGACAAAATCTATGTCAACAATTACTCCGCCAACAGAATGTCGACCGAGAATTGCTCCCGGCAGTCGAACATTTGATTCCAATCCATCACCGAGAATCAATCAATCAAAGATATATTTTGGCCCTATTTAGGCTTAGCATAATTGCGTAAAACAATGAAAACAACAAATAATAACAAATAAAATGAAAGTGTATAAATGTTTGTTTGTTTATTTGTTGTTGTTGTTGTTGCTGTTGTGTGGTTTTTTTTGGGGGGGAGGGGGGGTTTAGGGGAGGGGTGAGAGTGCATGCCGAGGTGGAACAGTTTTCGTCATGTTTTGAGCGTCATGGCTAGTAACTTTGTTGAAGTGCAAAAAATGATGCGTGGTTAATAAAATGTGTACCGTACTGACCGGCGTAATCGCCGCATACTTTTTCCTTAAAAATACCCCGCCAAGTTGGGGTGCGGCGCGTACGCGGCAATAGTCAAATGTTCACTTTTCACCGGCCTCAAAACAACACATTTCAGCAGGTGTGGGACTATTTGTTGTATTGCACTGTATTGTATTGCGTGATAAAACATTATAAAGCCAAAATTGTCTACGTTTTGCTGATATTTGCTAAATCCGATACGTTTTTCCGCCGATTTTCTGGTTTTCGGCCGTTATTCCCGCTTTTTTTTTTTGTCGCCAGTTTCCCTAGCGCACTTTTCTCCCACTTTTTTTCTTCTTCATTTTCAATGCTCAAAGTCGGCATGCGGCGTTTACGCGGCTGCGGCGATTCCGCCGGTCAGTATACGGTATTGCTTTGATCTGATTTGTCCAAAAAGTAATGTGTGAAAATGTCAAGTTAATTGGATGTTATTTGGCCGAGAAATGAGTGAGAATGCAAGGTGATATTCACTTACTCATTGCACTTCTGTGTACAGCACGGCTGAAAAGGTCCCGTAGATAATTTCATATCTGAACACTTCAATCGTAAATATAGACTTTTGAATGAAATGGAAATGTGAAAAAACGAAACCTGTCCAATGCTTTTATTGTTAATACGAATAAAACAAGGTATGAGGGAACCGCTAGAATTCCAATTGGATTTTGAGGATTTGGACAATGTTACTTAGTCCCTTTAAGCTCTTTGTAAACATCAGGAAAATCTCCAATGATGTTTACTTGCGACACTGTCACATATGGACTTCGTACATCAATATAGTTACATTAGTTAGTAACCCTATATTAAATCGTAGTTTGGATAATGTGTAATATATATACTTCAGTCATGTATTTCCCATGATATATACTCCGCAAAAAAAGAAACTGGACACTTGTATGAGACCAAATATTTCATATTCATTCACGATCAAATATATGATATTGTATATCAAATTAAAGATAAAACGACCCTCTTCAATATTGACATAAAATCAAAATGAAATCATTCATGCATGAATTGTCACGGTTAATTAACCACAGCAAGGTCTGTTTTCAAAAATAGCAAAAATGGAACATCCACTCAACCATATAAATGTTGATAAGCATAATCTAAAACGCTATATTCATGACATGGCATAATTTTCCAATACAAATGTGACCTTTTCTATCTTCATCTCAATATTAAGTATAAATGAAGACAAATTGTGAACGTTATAGGTTTTATTTTCATCCAAAAGTAACAAATTAGGGAATTCCATGGCAAAGGTTTATTGGTCGAAACCACAGTTTGTGCCCTTATTTCAGCATGAAAAATGAATGGTATAAATTCTTCTCAAGAATTCTACCGTATAGTCCACAGATCTTCAAAACCTGATGTCACCATTGGTCAAACAGTTGGGCAGTCTTTAACATGACATTTCTCTAGGTGACTATGGTTAAACTTGCAGGGGACACACTTAAACAGACAAGCTTCATGCCTCTAATACAGACCAGTATGATGATGCTCTCATAACCTGGCCCTGTTTTATTGACAAATTTGTATTTTCAGAGATTGTTCATAACAATAAAGTTAAATAATGTCATAATGTACTTGCCCCGCACATCTTGTTTTAAGTGAAACGCTTACTATCATCCTGATCATTTCAGTCGAATGGTGTGGTCCTCCATTGTTTTTGCTATTTTTGAAAACAGACCTTGCTATTGTTAATTGACCATGGCATTTCATGCATGAACGATTACACCTTTAATTTATACCCTGCATGCAGAGGACTAAATCCCCTTTAATTTGATATATGATAATCTACACTTTATCGTACATTAATATGAAATATTTTAACTTTTACAAGTGTCCAGTTTCTTTTTTTGCGGAGTATATATAATTATAACGCAACTTGATCATTTGGATGGGAAATCAAGATTTATTCCATGATTATAATTATACATTGTCAAATGCTGTTCATAGACACTTGTCAGAGACACTTGACAGAAAGAAACATATACAATTATATCGATGGAAATGAAATATAATTTTCTGACACTACGTACTGTATAG
>JBAMJV010009556.1:0-107921 GCA_037951105.1 Echinarachnius parma
GAGAGGGAAGATTGACCATAAATAACACGATAATTTAACTTTCCTCTGGTATTGTAAGAATGAATATCAATATTTCTGTCAAAGAATGAATGGAAATTTGTAGGTAATAAATCATTAAAATATAAATACATAAATATACCGACATTATAATTATACAGTGCATGTACAGGCAACATTTTAAATTTGTTAAATAGAGGGGCAGTATGTGCTCTAAAACCAGATTTAGATATTATACGTACACAACGTTTCTGTAATATTAATATTCTATTTAATAAATAATTATTTGAAGATCCCCAGATTGAAATTCCATAATTTAAATGACACAATATAAGAGTATTGTATAAAGTTAATAATATAGTTTGTGGTATGAACTCAGACAATCTATTTATAACACCAATATTTCTTGAAACCTGATTACACAACTTATTTACCTGACTTTTCCATTTCATATTATCATGATCTATATAAATTCCAAGAAACTTAACAGTTTCAACCCTTTGTAACTCAACATCATTAATATATATCTGGACAGATTGTTTATCAGTAGTCTTTTTACCAAATACCATACATTTTGTTTTCTGAATATTTAACACTAACTTATTATATAAAAACCATTCATTAACTTTGTTTAATTCAATATTCATTGTGGTTTTTAAACAATTTAAATCTCTATGACTACAAAATATATTTGTATCATCTGCAAAAAGGACAAATTGCAATAAATCGGAACACAAATTGAGGTCATTTATATATATAAGAAATAACAGAGGTCCTAAAATTGATCCTTGGGGAACGCCACAGAATACACTTTTAAATTGAGATTGAGTTGAATTAAACATTACACATTGCTTGCGATTACTTAGGTAGCTACTAATTAAATCAAAAGAAATTCCCCGTATTCCATAGAAAGACAGTTTTATTTAAAAGAATATTGTGGTCTATACAATCAAAAGCCGTTTTCAAATCAATACAAACCCCAATAGTTATATCATTTTTATCAAAAGCATTTATTATATTATTCACAGAATCTATCAAAGCATGTGTTGTTGAGTGTTTTTCACGAAATCCAAATTGTTTATTATACAAAATATGATGCATGTCAAAGAAATTAATCAATCTAGTATAAATACATTTTTCTAGTAATTAGAAAAACCTGTTAATAGTGATATTGGTCTATAATTAGAGTATACATTTTTGCTCCGCCTTTATGAACAGGAATAACTTGTGATATTTTACAGCTAGTTGGAAAAATGCCTTTTTGAAAACACAAATTAAAAATGTGACAAAGAGGTTTACACAATACATGAATAGCTATTTAACAACATAATTATCAATAGAATCATTTACAGGGGATTTACCATTTTTCAAAGAGCATGCAATTTCTATTATTTCCTTTTCAGTAACTGGTTTTAAAAATAGGGTAGACTGGAGGGGTTCTTCTTTATAATATTTCATATACATATTTTCTATAGGTTGTGCATTCGCATTAGTCAAAGATTGTCCTACATTAATAAAATATTCATTAAATCCATTTACAATGTCATTTTTATCATTAATTATATTACCATTCTTACAAAATTCAATGTTATCAACATCAAAATGATTTCCTCTTTTATTATCTAAAAGGTCATTTATCATTTTCCAAGTCTTACCTAAATTATTTTTAACTGCATTAAATTTCTGAGTATAATAATTCCTTTTTTCTTTTTTAACATCATTAACATGCTTATTTTTGAAAGTTTTATAAGTACTTTTTATTTTCATCAGTGGGTTTTCTAAGATATTTTTTATACAACCTATTATTCTTTCTATACATTCGTTTTAAGTGTACATTAAACCATTGATTCTTTTTATGAGAAGTGTTTACCTCTTTAACTGGAAAGCATTGATCGTATATTTCAAGAATAACTTTCATAAAATTATCATACAATTCATTAGGATCATTATTTCTATTTGAAGTTATAAACGAAAAATTAACATTTAATATTTTGGCCAAGAACTTACTTACATTGCTGTCATTAATTTGTCTTTTAAAGTGTTTTCTATTGGTATTACACGGTAATGAATAATCAAACAAAGAAAATATTGGAAAATGATCAGAAATATCACAAATAATAGAACCAGAGATTAAATTATTAGAATTATTCACACAAATATTATCAATCAATGTAGCCATTGTTTGTGTAATTCTAGTTGGAGATGTAATGAGTGGCTGAAAAGAAAATGATGACATAGTATCTAAGAACTCATTTACATAATTCAACTGATCAATTTTCTTAATGTCAATATTATAATCGCCCATGAATATACAATCTTTATGCTCTACACTTATTTTTTTTCCATTATTTCTTTAATAATATGTATAAATTGAATAACTGAGTTCTCTGGTGGTCTATAAAAAACACCAAGAATCATATTTTTACCAGCTTTAGGAATTTTAATAAAACAACTTTCACAAATATTATTAAACACATTCAAATCATCCCTTATTTCATATTCAATATTACTTTTTATACCAAATCCTATTCCACCACCTTGCTTTTCACTTCGGCCTAAACCAACATATTTATAATCATTAAAGATAGTATTTGGTGACATTTCGGTTTTTATCCATGTTTCTGAAATTTTCAATTTCAAAATAATTTCTATTTAAACTTCTATAATTAAAATGTATTAAAGAAAATGAATTATTAGGGCATGCATTTAATTTGGGTTTTTATTTCATCTGGAGTTAATTGATATGCATTAGACATTATAATAATGAGTACATAGTATTATGAAAGAATGCAAATTTAAAATTGTTACATGTTAATTTAAAAAGTATAGTATGAAATCTTTGAAACAATGTGTAATCATAAGAATAGAAGAAGGAGATACACACATGCATACACATAACTAAATATACAAATACACAAATAAAATCAATAATTACTAAACAACCTAGCATTAAAAGTTCGAATGTCCGGGTTCCCAGCTAGCCACCTGACGTCGGGCCGATGTCGGAAGTTGGTTGGCGGATGTCGGCATATCGCCGTTGGCTCGAGGTTAAAATGTCCGCCAGCCCAACATCGTCACGACGTCATTTTTGTGATATATTGGCATAACGTCATTTCCGACAATGGCCCAACATCATGTCATGAGATGATGTTGGGCCATTGTCGGAAAATGACGTTATGCCAATATATCACAAAAATGACGTCGTGACGATGTTGGGCTGGCGGACATTTTAACCTCGAGCCAACGGCGATATGCCGACATCCGCCAACCAACTTCCGACATCGGCCCGACGTCAGGTGGCTAGCTGGGTTATTTGAATTGATCACACCTAAAAGATCATTGATACAAGGAATCAGTTTCTATTATAGATTTTATTGTTTGATGCATGTGAGTTTTTTGTTCTCATCTGGGTCGTGGTAAGTTTTGTAAGTCTCTTTCGCTAGTGATGTGCTTTGTCGTCTTCTTACCGTTCGTTGCCTTGATGAGTGCGATGACCTTGCCATCTGTTGACCAGGCTTGCTCGACAGACGGACATCTGTAGGTGGCTCTGAGAAGGTCGAGCTTCTTTTTGATGAGATCTTCGGTGATACTCAAGCCTGAACCTTTCAGGCCCCTCTTTTTGGTCATCAGCACTTGTCGTGAGCGGTAGCTTGTGAGTTTGACTAGTATAGGTCGGGGATTTGAGCTGCGTTCTGACTCTGGCCTGCATCTCTCTGAGACTCCTGAGGGGTCGGGGGCTTCCCCGATCGATGCGACCTGTCAATGTCAGCCAACGTCAGCTGAGCTCCCAGGCGTTTGGCCACATCTAGGACGATGTCGTCGGTCTTTTCACCCGGCCTCTCCTTCATCCCGAAGATTCTGAGGCTGTTTCTACGGCTATATTGCTGAAGCTCGTCGCTTTGCAGTTGTTGCGCCTCCACCCTTTCATCAGCTTCTTTTAGCTTCTTCTTTAGGTGTTGTACTTCCTCATCTTTTCTCTCCAGCTTCGATTGAAGTTCTAAGATTTTTCCTTCGTTCTCTTCTACTCTTTCCTTTAACTTTTTTAGTTTGTTTGAGATGAGTTCATTGACGATGTTTTGTATGCGATCGTTGAACTTTGTGTCCATGACTAAACAATCAACTGTCTCCTGTAGGCTTCTTGTTCTTCTTAACTGTTTGAGAAGGGCAACCAAGCAGTCAACAGTCAGGCAGGCTGAAGACACGGATAATCCTCCAAATCTCTCTTTTGTTGAAGTTTGGTTAAGTCTATTCAAACTGACTTGTAGTTGTAGGTTGAGCGAACATATATAGTTATATATAGTACTTCTTGTAACCATATAGAAGCCTCAATCCAATACGTGAAAATGTACGTGTGGGACTGTAGCCAAAAGTATATGTTCCAATAGTTGAAAAGATGGAGAGGTTTCGAAGTAAAATAACAGTTTTTACTTTGACTCACGATGCTCAGGTTAAGTTTAAATGATTCCAAGATATTTTCTATTGTTTTTTCCAAATTATTGGGGGGGGGGGGGGGGGGCACTGGTTATGGGGCTCAAAATGAAGTACATATAATTTAATTTTTAGTGAGAATTGAAACTAACACTGACTATGGAAGTAATATACAAAAAAATACATTAGAACTTATCAAAACAATAGAAACATACATTTATTGGTGCTTTCTTGTCATTCGTTTTCAGGCAAAGAAACAGCTGGGGCCAGGAGGCCACCACTTCTCTGATATCAATTAATAATCAATAAATACATACGTCCCTAACTGGCCCCAAGCGTCTAAGTATTTTATTTAATTGTTTTGTATTGATATAATTATACTCCAATAAAATACATTTATTCTGGTATATATTTCCTTGTCATCGATTTTTAAAGCATTGAAACGGCCTGGGCCAGGAGGCCACCACTTCTCAGATGTCAATTGATAATCAATAAATAGAAATGCATAGGTCCCTACTTGGCCCAGGCCGTCTGAGTATTTTATTTCATTTTTTGTATTGTTATATACTCTTTAAAAATCGATTTATTGGTATATATTTCCTTGTCATCGATTTTTAAAGTATTGAAACGGCCTGGGCCAGGAGGCCACTACTTCTCAGATGTCAATTGATAATCAATAAATGGAAATGCATAGGTTCCTACTTGGCCCAGGCCGTCTGAGTATTTTATTTTATTTTTTGTATTGTTATAATACTCCTAAAAAATCGATTTATTGGTATATATTTCCTTGTCATCGATTTTTAAAGCATTGAAACGGCCTGGGCCAGGAGGCCACCACTTCCCAGATGTCAATTGATAATCAATAAATGGAAATGCATAGGTCCCTACTTGGCCCAGTCCGTCTGAGTATTTTATTTTATTTTTTGTATTGTTATATACTCCTAAAAAATCGATTTATTGGTATATATTTCCTTGTCATCGATTTTTAAAGCATTGAAACGGCCTGGGCCAGGAGGCCACCACTTCCCAGATGTCAATTGATAATCAATAAATGGAAATGCATAGGTCCCTACTTGGCCCAGGCCGTCTGAGTATTTTTTTTTTTTTTTTGTATTGTTATATACTCCTATAAAATCGATTTATTGGTATATATTTCCTTGTCATCGATTTTTAAAGCATTGAAACGGCTTGGGCCAGGAGGCCACCACTTCTCAGATGTCAATTGATAATCAATAAATGGAAATGCATAGGTCCCTACTTGGCCCAGGCCGTCTGAGTATTTTTTTTTGTTTTTTGTATTGTTATATACTCCTATAAAATCGATTTATTGGTATATATTTCCTTGTCATCGATTTTTAAAGCATTGAAACGGCCTGGGCCAGGAGGCCACCACTTCTCAGATGTCAATTGATAATCAATAAATGGAAATGCATAGGTTCCTACTTGGCCCAGGCCGTCTGAGTATTTTATTCTTTTTTTTGTATTGTTATATACTCCTAAAAAAAAATCGATTTATTGGTATAAATTTCCTTGTCATCGATTTTTAATGCATTGAAACGGCCTGGGCCAGGAAGCCACTACTTCTCAGATGTCAATTGATAATCAATAAATGGAAATGCATAGGTCCCTCCTTGGCCCAGGCCGTCTGAGTATTTTATTTTATTTTTTGTAGTGTTATAATACTCCTAAAAAATCGATTTATTGGTATATATTTCCTTGTCATCGATTTTTAAAGCATTGAAACGGCCTGGGCCAGGAGGCCACCACTTCCCAGATGTCAATTGATAATCAATAAATGGAAATGCATAGGTCCCTACTTGGCCCAGGCCAAATTTCAAATTACACACAAATGCCATTGACTTTTCTGAGCGGGCAATAAGATTTTGTCCATTGGTTTACTGTGTGATCTTATTGACCGGCAAATTACACACAAAATCCCATTGACTTTTCTGAGCGGGCAATAAGATTTTTTTTGGCCTACTCAACTTCGAGGGCAATATCGTTTTAAAATTGCCCTGCTCAGATGTCTGCTATGGTTAATAATGTATATTATTGTACATACGACAAAGAATTATCACTGCTTATATTGTTATGTTGAAAATCAAACATTAAGTGTAAAATCAACAATCTTAGTTTTCACAGTGATAAATCTGAGACTGAAATAATTTGTAACTGATTAATTTAGTGCCTTTAATTGCTTACTACATCACCAACATATAAATTTGTATTATACTTCCGACTGGAGAACATTAATTTGTAAATATTAGATGTTAATATTATACTTTGTAAATACTGTATGATTATATTTTGCACATATTGTATATAACTATGTGATATTAGTCAATGATACATTTCCTGTATTGTTAAGGGTGAAAAGATATTTAAAAATTTCTTTTCATTTCAATTTCAAATTTCTCGTTGGCTGCCGCTGCGTTCTGGGTTGTCATGGGAACAAAACAACTCGTTTGTGAACGTTCGCTGATTTCTTATTTAGAGGTTGTTAACAACGTGCCCTATGAGATCGCATGCGTATCAGCAATTTACTATACCACCCTAGGCAGGGCCCAAAAGTCCGTTACCTCTAACAAAGAAGGTATGGACAGGTGTCTTAACTTCGCGCGTATCCCAACTTCGCGCATCATAGGCGAGATACGCAAACATTAGAACACGGACACGGCGACGGAAATTTTTAATGTCAACTGAAAGAGCACACATCATTTACTTATCAACCAAAAAATTAGCAAATAAAGAGCGATATATCTGAAGAAATACTTGACTTTTTGTGGTCTTTTTGGTAAATCACAACTTTGGTGTTCCAACAAAATTATGGAGGGGGAAGTATCAAGCAAATTAAACGGAAATCGTTCCAGTAGAACATATTTGTTGTCATCGAAAGGCTGCGCAAAATGCTCCTTTATTCGACCTACCCTTCAAATTTACTTTCGGATCGCGCAATCTCCGTAGATAGCTTGACAACGCTGCGCGTGCTAAGATGCTAATGCGCGCAAAAAGTTTGATCATCACACTGCCATTGAAATGCGTGTTACGGTTTGCTACACGGGATACGTGTTAAGTCAATGGCAGGGTGCCCTATGTATTACGCGCGAAGTATGGAGACTACCGTACTCATTGAAGAAGTTCTTGCTGATATGACATAGTCACGGAATCGGGCCATTAACACCACAAATTGTGAGTTTAAATGAAATTGTTTAAGATAAATCGAATCCTCAGAATTTGAGGGGTAATTTATTATTGTTTCATTGAGATTACTGTTTTTTTCTTGATCCTAAGCCACTTTGAAAAATCCGAAATTTTCGTGCGCGAAGTTAGGATACACCTTCATACTATACCAAAGTACACCTCCCTGGGTGATGTATGGGATAAATTATACTTGAACACGTGACAGGAATTTCGACCAATCATATGGCTAGAACATTCTTATGAGGGATATAACTACATTTTTAAGCTATGTAGCTATCTAGGAATTCCCATTACGACAAATTACTCACTCAAAATCAAAATATAGAAAGTTCAATTCTCATATTCCCATAGGCACGTGTACAAAGTTGGGCAAAGAAACCTGTTTTCCTCGAAAGGTGAAAAAGTGGATATGGCGCCTTTTTGGAAGAAATCTCTTCATTTGTTTAAACTAAAATAATGATATATTGTTTCTTTTTTTGTTCTATATATTACACTTTCTCGTCGTAATACATTTCACCTCACTAAATCTCACAAAATGGTGAACAATTGTGAGATCACACACTAAACCGAAATATCCATTACATTTAATTGTACACATATTTTTGTTCTCCTCTTGTTTGTACTTTCTCCAGACAACATGACTGGGATTCTTCGTATGGAGCATCTGGTGTTCTTCTTGCTATTTGATCGCCTTTTGATGACTAATGGATATCCATTAGGAGAAAATGTAACTCTTACTTTCTACTATGAACTCAGTGGACCAGACTCGAGTTATGTATGTACAGTATTTCTATTTGGAAGTGATTGGCCATTATTCATGAACAACAAATCACCATTCACAAGTGCATTTAAACCTGGACAGCTCGAACGCTTTAATATGCATTACCATCAGATGCAGAACAACTTGACCATCAATTTCACTCTTTCTAACCTCCAAGTTATAGATAGGGGTCTTTATATAGTACAAATAGTTGACATTGTCAATGAGAGAGTTGAGTCTAACGCCGACTTCCAGGCTATCGTAGATGTTACCTACCCACCCGGGAGAATTAAATGTGGTGAACTTGTAGACGCTCATTCTGACACTTACTGGAAAACGATTCGTTGTAATGCTACACTTGGGAGTGACGGTGCGGGTGAACCTGTCTGCCATCAGAACTTGATACGACTTCCACTTCGCGGCGATGTAACTAATGATGGTCTTTTAGTTTCTGCCATATACTACTGGATTCATCCCAATATACCGGTCAAATGTTGCACACTAGGGCAGCATGTGTCACTTTCGTTTGATTCATGTGATGACATCACCTTCTCTCCTGCTCAAGACGAAGTCCCGACAGACGATCCACATCACCAAACGAGAGCCTTAAGTCCATCTTCAACAGGTAATATTGTATTTCGTTTAAAGGGACTTAGTAACATTCTGGTTCCCTCATACCTTGTTGTATTCGCATTAACATTAAAAGCATGGGACATGCTATTTTTTTCAAATTTTCCTTTCGTTTAAAAGATATTTACGATTGAAGTGTTCAGATGTTATATTATCCACTGGATCACGAAAATCATGTAAAAGTAAGTGCAATGAGTTAGTGAATATCACTTTGCATTTTTGCTCATTACTCGACCATATAATGTCCATTTAACTAGACATTTTCACACAACACCCAGTGGGCATATCAGATAACAACACTAAACATTGTATCAACCATTCATCACTTTTTGCACATGCCAAAAAAAGTCACTAGATCCCTTTAATGAATGTTTATCTCCTGCCACACTTAATATCTATGTATTGATTACAGCCACATTTATATGGTCGTTCAAATTAAAGTAACACTTATGCACGACTAGAAAATGATTGGTGATATCATTATTGGTCCCAAAATAATATCCTTAGAAGTCCAGATTTTAAATTGTGAAATGTTACATTGAACAAAATAACTGATCGAGATCACGATTGAGATATTTTGTCAATTAATAACGTATTTGTTGCATTCTAATACCAACGCTTGGATATTTCAACAGTATTTTTCATTCTTTCTCAATTTTACACACTATAGGTGAAGGAAAAGTCAATCATTCTCCCAACAGAGCAGTGATAATCATCATATTTTTAGGTACTGTGTTATCCATATGTATTATGGTAAGTTCCTTTTTCCAAACTGTTCTAATCATGTCCTTAATGATTACGTGTTGCATTAGTGGGGTCCGTTGGGTATTTTGATTTCTCCTAAAATGTGTACACTCCGTTTTCTCTTCATCTAGACAAAGGTATTTCCTGACGGGCCCTCTAAATGAGAACATTTAAGAAATATAAAGCAATACTCGTCACAAGGTTGATACAAACTGAGTTTTCTTAAAGATTGTGTTTATACAGGTTGATCTAACCGAATTGTTAATTACAGTATTTACTACGTTGATGTATATTCTCACTCATCTGGTCGAAATGTGCAGAGATTTCATATTTAAAAAATAAATCATATACTGTACATTTTGTTATCAATAACTATTTATCCGAATATCGGAAACTACGTTTATCAAGACAACATGGCTTAGGGGAGAGGATGTACGTATAGAAGTACAAATGGTTAATGATAGGTACCCTACAGTGGCGTAACCAGGGGTGAGGGGTTGGGCTTCCTTGCCGGAGCTCCACCCAACCCCCCCCCCCCCCCCCCCCCCCCAACGCTCAAGGCATGTTTGATGTTGCTGCGTGTTAGTTATCATAGTGGGGCATGGAATAGCCAGAAATCCAAATGTTCCCGAGGTTCCGCCGCGAAAATCGGGATTTCCGTTACCTGGTTCCGAAGTCCCGTGATCTGTTATCACTGCATGTCAGCCCGAAAAACGCTCATGTTCGTGATTTGTGTACAAAACATATGGAACTATCAGTTTTTAATTGCTCTTGTTTATATTTTAGGTATTCGTTTTGGGGGTCAAAATAGTTGCATTATAGTATGACATGTAATGATACAACAAAATCAATAACATACATTAGCTAAAAACCAAAGAAATTATTAGAACAATAGGAAACATAAAGAATAACCAGCCTCTACCAATTTGTTTTGGTTCATTGTTATTACAAATGGTGTATAGAGTATATGTTGTGAAAAGCAGTGTTTAATTATGAAGAGTAAATGATTTATGTGTAAAATAATTATCACCTTATTTGAATAAATGACCATACATTTTGAAGTAATGAATAAAATAAAAAAATTGAAATTACCGAAGTATTCTATACACTTCACTTGACATGCGTGCAAATTTTCTCGGCGATCGGCCGAGATCTTAAGGGGGTCCATAAAAGCCCCCCCCCCCCCACCCCCACCTCAAAGACCTCAAGTAGCCCGGCCTTTTAGGATTTAGGTGGACATTATGATAATGGTATTTAGGCAAATTATATATGCCTGTACGCCCGCGAGAGAGCAGGGGCTCCTGTACATAATGAGGATAACCTACAAGATACACCAATCCTTTGTAACATGCCCCGAAATCATTTAATTACTGTAAGTAGACTGTTATAATAATGATTTAGTCTAATATGTATGTACACGTAATTGGGATGAGTTTACAAGTTATTTCTGTTTTTATTCACCAGGTTTTGGTTTTCATACTGTGTGCGACTCGCAAGAAACAAGCGTTTGGTCAATTAGGGTTAATGGCTCATGTGATGAAAATCACGGGAGTGTCTGCATGGCCAAGACGCAAGAAAGGGCCGACCTGTGAGGAACTGCAGGATATGTATCCGGAGAGAGAGAGTATCGCAAAAACAACGAATCAGTCAACTGTAGTGGTTCATTCACCTCCGATTGCGAGCAGCAAAGCTGAAGATGTTGAAGCATCAGAACAATTTTAAAAAGGAGTTAGTAACACTGTACATAAACTATCAAAATTACCACAAACTATATCTGTTCTTACAAACCTAGTTAAATTTGAATTACTGATAGAAGCACGAAACTGATTCGGGTTTTCGGAATTCATTTTTTTTTCTTCGTATAAACGTATTTATGATTGAAATTAACTACCTTTGGGAATTTATCCTGTCGGAAAAATAATTGAAATCAGTTAATAAACATCACTTCACTTCACATTTGTTTTAATTTTGCTGATAACTCGGTTATATTCTTATATGACATACATTTACCATGGAATTGTATACTTTATTGAATGGTATCAGATCACAAGATTACACTTTCTCTCTGTTAGATGTTGCGCAAGTCAGCGAAGTAACTAAATTCCTTCAAGAAGAGCACCTAATGTGCAACCCTATCATCTTCTCCCACTTGTCATGCCTGTAGTGATGTAATGTTGCAACGCCTCCGTAATCCATGACTATACAACTGATTAACATAACTCAGGTGAACAGGTGAACTCTAGTGAACAACATGGAATGTGGATTTGTATGTAGGTAAATTGATCTATTTGTGTTGTTCGTTTGATGTAAGATTATTTCTATACTTATAGTTAACCCCATGCAGAGTTATATGTATACACCGTGAACTGCAACGATGAGCAAATCATATGTGATGTGATAGTCATGACATTATAACTTCCTTGACCCATTTCATGAAAACAATAATGCTGACTTAGTCTCATGCTAAGTCTACTCAGATGACGAGTCCAAAGCAAAAATGCCCAAACGACAAATAATTATCGGGAGAAGTCGTTGCTATATGCTAACATAATCCTAGTCTGGACTTAAACGAACACGTGATGCATACTGTTTTCAGCATAAATTGATCCTGCAGTTCTCTCATATCTTGTTGTGTTTGTATTAACCATACAATCAAGGGAAAGCTTTCGCGTATTTCCCTTTCGTTAAAAAAATACTAACGATTGAAGTGTTCGGGTTTCAACTGTATACTGGATAGTCATAACCGCGTCAGTTCAACGAGTAAGTGAATATTACTTTGCATTTTCGCTCATTACTCACTTTAAAGGGATCTAGTAACTTTGTTGACATGTGCAAAATACTGATGAGTGGTTGATACAATGTATATTGTTGTTATCTGATATGTCCACTGGGTGTTGTGAGAAAATTTCAAGTTAAACGGACTTTATATTATGACCAAGTAATGAGCAAAAATGCAAAGTGATATTCACAAGCACATTGCACTCACTTTGTACATGGTTTTGACGATCCAGTGGATAATTTAACATCTGAACACTTCAAATGTAAATATCTTTTTAACGAAATGGAAAGTTGAAAAACCGAGCCTGTCCCATGCTTTTATTGTTAATACGAATACAACAAGGTATGAGGAAACCGCTATAAATCCAGTTGGATTTTGAGGATGTTGACAATGTTACTAACTCCCTTTAACTTATTAACGTTACACGGTTTCATTGATGTATGCCCAGGTCGTATGTGGTATAAACGTGGTCTAAAACAGGTTCATGAAATAATAAACACACTATTAACCTCTTAATATGTCATGTTAATCAGGAGCACCGCTTACGGTTTGAGTCTAGATAACAGTTGATAAGGTTTGCCATAGTAAACTTTGCCATACTTAATGCATTTTGTAACCGATTAGTCTACCTAGTTATGTATTTGTCCATCATAAATTATATTCCAGTTTAGTATATACTCCTTGTTGACCCTAAAATCAGATCAGATATTTTATTTGTTTTTATTTTGCAAATGCAGAAGGGAATATTTTTCCCCAAAATATTAAGAGTTCCATTCTGTTGTTTTTACTGTGTGAACGTTAAAGTAGAGATGAATGTACATAACTTCGTTCCATCAATCTATGAAAACATATCTATTCAAGAAAGCATAATTCCTGTATATATATATTATATATATATAATATATATCTTTATTGATTCTCTTTAAATTCTGTTTTTATGTTATGTATGTGAAGTTCTTGCTTGAGTTCGCTACACGAAATAATTTTCTGGTGAGATAATGAAACAAAATAATGAGTGTCCAATTTGAAAGAGCATGACATTTTAATGACTGAATAAACTTTATGTCTTACAAATCGGTTTCGAAACAGGTGAAATATCAATAAATGTTTCTGATCGAAATCAATCTGGGGCCCAGATTTATTCGATCATTTGAAAAATGCTTACACTTTTTATACAATTTTCAAAAGAGGTTTTTAAATAGTTGTTGATGATCTCTCTTTTTAAGTATTTTGTTAACAAAACATTATATGCATAATTTTGTATGAAAAATGGTTGAAACTAATGCTTTATTAGAAAGCGCCCTTTTAAGATTTCATGGCTCTTTTTTAAATGATAACAGGCTATTTACTTAGTCATTTGTAATTGCGTGCACCTTTCATGCATGGTGGATTATAACTATTAGTTTGTAAATCATTGTGCAGGTTTTGGTTACTAAAGGTCAGCCTTGCCAAAACTGTACTACCCCTTTAAATGTGATTGCGTATATGTCATGTGCTATATGTGTTTGTATTATGTCGTGAATAATATGCAGAATAAGTATGCTCTTTAGTGTATGTGTGTGTGTGTGTGTGTGTGTGTGTGTTTGTGTGTGTGTGTGTGCGTGTGTGTGTGTGTGTGTGTGTGTGTGTGTTTGTGTGTGTTTTATCATAGCTTAAAAACCTCCAATTATTATTATTCGATTGCAGTTCAGAAGTATGTGATGTAAGAGTTGTAATTGTTTATGTAAGGTAATTATTAATACTTTATCTCATTATAATTGTAATTTGTATTCTCTGTTCAAGATGTTCAAATTGGACATATTTTGTTTATATATATTCTACTGTAAATGTACATGTTCATTTTGGAGGAATAAAAAATCATTAAAAAAAAAAGTGTGTGTGTGTGTGTGTTCTTATCTGTATAGGTATACGTCTATTTGTTTGTGTACGTGTTGTATGTGCCATGTGAGTAATAGTATAGTATTTCACATAGGCTAATCATAATTTCTGTTGTCCAACAACGACTGAACTCGAGGTACTTGCCCTTGAAAAATAAACCGATACAGACAAACTAGCGCATAGTATCAGATGCAATAACATCCGAGTCCCATTGCAGAGATACAATCGATTGTAAGATACGATTGATTGTAAGTCAGAAATGTTTCGTATTTCAACCAAACAGATTCGCCCATGAAGAACACATGATCTGACTTACAATTAATTGAAACTTACAATCGATTGTATCTCTTTCTGCAACGGGGCCCAGAACTATATAATTTCTCGCTTTTGTAAGCTTCAAAACCTTATAAATGGATATGCTGGTGGATCCTATGGGGACTTCACAATATATCAGGTACCTATAGCATTTACTGGTATTTGTTCAAACATCCTGGAAGACAACAATGATTATTGATAATAGGTCCAAAAAGATTTACAACCATTGGTACAAGAAGAGCCCGTATTGGTTTGACCCTTGCACACTTCGCATTACATATCTAATATTGGACCGAATGAAAAATCCAGTGCAAATATTGCAAGACAAAACACGAGTGGGCAGACCATTTGAGTTACAGAATTTGGCGTAGAGGGCACTGAATACTAATTGTGTCCGTCTGAATTGACTCCTGTAAGCCGACAAAATACTATTTCGATGTTTAATTAGCAAATGAAATGTATTTTGTATGTGGCCTGTTCACAACTACACACAGTCTGTTATCTACAATAACCACACATTTTACATCAAGATCCCCCCCCCCCCCTCACCCCTCTATGCAAATTTTGTTGCCGTGTCTTTCTGGATATTTACAAATAAAATCACTAATTCATTCACAGTTATTTGGTTCTTCAAATAACAAATGACAATGTATGTATAAAGGTTTAGAAAAAAAGACGGCACATTATCAACATGATTTATTATATTCGTCCGCAACCCCACATCACCTATTCCGTAGCATAACTGGCCGTAGGGAATGTAGCCTTTAGTCAAGGCTCTATATGGCTTGGAGATTCTATATGCGATCGCGAGCTAGCTAGCTGTGAGAGAGCTATAGATACTATTAAACTGGCTCCATATATAGCCTTTAATCACTCGATTCGGAGTAATTTATTAATGAGCAAATTCATGAGAGACATCAACCAATCAGATCGCTAGATGTGGATACCGTATGCCTAATCGGTGGCGTGTTCCACCGTGTATTAAGGGGTTTATTTAGTATCAGACATTAATGTTATCATAACTTTCATAATTATGATAAAATATGAGATACATAACAATAAAAACTAAAGCATAAACATACCTTTTTGCATCCATATCAAATCTCAACTCTTTATTTTAAAAGAAAACAACATATTCTGTAATGACGTACCCTATAAATAATGGACGCGTCCGCATGAGCACTGCAAAGCGGTGTTCAGTGCATACAGCCTACGCTAGTCTGAAGCGGAGACCCTATAACAACCACTACTCTATGCCACTAACAGTGTATTGTGCAAGGTTGCGCGTTTGGTTTTACAAGGCAGCTTTCAAACGAAGACTAACACTGACAAACAGCTGATCAACCTGGTCTGTGGCATATGAATATGGGCTTCGTAGCATTTCTACGAAGATTTTCTATGTAAATAAAATAAAATAAAACTTTTCACGTTCATGACTGACGATAGGCTTCGCGCTGCGCGCTCAAATTCGGCACATCGCGGTTAGTACACTGCCGGTAGAACCTGCCAGACAGCACGATGCCTACCTGATAGGCTATAGGGAATGTGGGTGCGCCCCAAGTGGCTTGGCAATCACCTCCCTCCATCCTTTCGCTACATCCCTGCCGGAAAGAACACACTCGTCCACCGTGTGAACACAAAGTGTTACACAGTGTGGACCACAGTGTACAATTCAGTGTGAAAGCTAGCTTAAACTGTGAACACAATGTGAACCCAGTGTGAGCGCACCTTTTTACACACTGTGAGCGCCGGCATATGTACACTGGCGCGATAGTGCCATCACAGTGTGTTCACACATTGTTTGTTTGTTTTTTATTTCCGTATAAAAAGTCAACATCATAACAATACATGAAGATTCATATATTGTACAAATTGTACAAATCATACAAGAATAAACAATATACAAATGATGAGAAGAACGGCTGGATAACCCATATTCAGCTGTGGGGCATTATACCATACTGCTGTTCTTCCATGGGGACCAGATAAGAGACAAGGGGATGAAATATACCGTATACCAGAAAGACCCAGCCGAAAAAAAAAAAAAAAAAAAATCATAATAAAAAATACACACACAAACAAAATAATATCCCTGTAACTAACGATAATTTAACACATTAAACCAAAGCGTATATTATGAATATCAACTTTTTTGAAAAAGGGTAAGGCTGTCTATCTTAAAGTTTTAGCAAATGTTGTTTAAATGCGTATAAAGAGTGTTCACAGTGCGAGTTGGTTTTCACATTGTGAAAAAGCTGGAACTTTACATTGTGGTCAACACTGTAAAACACATTTTGTTCACACTGTGTTATCACTGTGGATAAGTGTGTACTTTTCGGCAGGGATATACCTGTACAATTTGATATGATTTAGCAAAATAATTTAAAATGCTTTTATTTATTTGTTTCTTGTGTTAGAATAATACGTGCCTTCGCAGTCTTCCATCGCATTGCATGCTGGGATATTTACCAAGTACGCTGGAATCGCCAAACTCGTAGCAGACCTGTGTGTGTGTGTGTGTGTGTATATAGTAATGTCAATGGAGCCTTCACTTCCTGGCATGACACGCGAAACTAAATGATATTTATTTATATAATATTGACTGGCCTTGAGTTGTATATCAGAAATATTGCATTCGCTAGGATCATATTGCACGAGTCGAAGACGAGTGCAATATGATCCTAGCGAATGCAATATTTCTGATATATCACGAAAGAACAAGCCAGTCAATATTATTATTATTATACATACTATCCAGAGCAAAACATAAATAAACAAAAACATAATTCCGTCTTGTTCAGTGAAAAAGACCAATGTATTGAATCTCAAATTACTGATTAAACATTTTCAACCCATGAAGGGCCATTTGCGCGTACTATAGCAGAGCTAGAGGTGCGTAAATGTATTCATACGTCACAATTAGACACGCGCAAAGCCATTCATACGTCATTAATAAACGCGCGTATGAATTTGCACACTCCCGCGCTGGATTGAATATCAGCTCCATGGAGCTCAACGTACAGGTCTATGGAGGAGTAGTAATATCGTCTGATATTGCACTCGCAAATACGCATTTGTAGAGCTGCATAATACACGTTAGGATGGTAATATCATAACAATATTGAGCGCTATGACTGACAAACCCAAGACGGAAACAAAATACATGATTTATTGAATCGAAAAACTGGCCTGTATGTGTAATAATTATTAATATTAACGCTATGACACTGTCAGTGCCAAACATATATCAAGAACCATATACATTTAACAAATATTCAAAACATACGATCGTTTGTTTAGAATTCAAGAATAAAACTCGATTTTTATTACACGCACACGTATGCAACGCTAATGTAATGGGCCCATTGGTTTTGAATGTATCGTCGAACTGCATAACGAAATCAAGACCCCGATCAAAACCCCAATTTTACTACTAGGCATTCATTACAGACAAACTTGATTAGATTACTCCCTCTACTATGGAATATCTAAATGCATTTTCAATCGTTTCAACACAAAGACAATAATAACCCTTCATTTGAGACCGAGTTTGTCGCAGTTTCCCGAGCGAAACATAGTACGGGTACGTACGCGTATTGCATACAGTGAGCTGTAGTGCAGTGCAGTGCGCGGGCTTGTATATGAGCCGTGTGATAAGTGGCATTCGAGTTTCCATATAACTATGTTCATCAAAATTCCGTCTGTTGCATTACAATGTGACAGAAACGATCGTATTTGTTGGAAAGGTAAGAAAAGTGTTGTTTTGCATAATTGGCAATGAAAGTGTCATAAAATTAATATTCATGAATAAATATCTTCATTTAGTTTGGGGTGTCATGTCAGGAAGTGAAGGGTCCATTGTGGTTGGGTAGACCAGATCAATCAATGTGAGGCAAGAAGCTATTCATTTATTTATCACATAATTGACAGTCCGTATAGATAACACGAAATGAATAGACAGATAGCCATATTAACTGATGAATTTGTTATTTTGATGCAAAAGAAAAACGCAGTACGAATTGAAATGCAATAGAAGATGTTATAACATTGATTACATCCCATAATTGCGTATCGTATGAATTCTGGAGTGCCCAAAACCTACATTCAAGATGATGGCTACATACCCCATTTCACTAAATTAGCTGCTTATTAATCCTTGCCTATTAACACTCTTGATGATTAAGTTTGTTCGTTTATCTTTAATCTGAATATAATCCTAATACACTCAGGTGACGGGATGTTTTGGCTTGATG
Organism: Echinarachnius parma; assembly: GCA_037951105.1. NCBI lineage: Eukaryota > Metazoa > Echinodermata > Echinoidea > Clypeasteroida > Echinarachniidae > Echinarachnius > Echinarachnius parma. The sequence continues at coordinate 18,986 of JBAMJV010009556.1, forward strand.
GAGATCACCCTCCACCCCCCCCCCCCCCCCCCCCCCCCCTCTCGCGGCTTCCAAGCTTCCAAGCCACTACCCAAATACTTCAAAATATGTTACTAAACGCATATTCGTTGACACCTTACTCATGATTCGAGTTGTTACACCTATTATTTGTTTATCAGTAAATGTGCGCTTCACGTGACTTCGGTTTGATTCGTATACACAGCGTATTTGAGCGAACCATATTGTGTTCGCATTGTCTCATAATTGAAAACCCGTTTGAACAAGGTACAAATCGCTCAAAGTACAGTACTCAGGCATGTCAGATGGGAATATGGATACTCATGGTGTCGGAAGCAATTGATGCATTTTTGACGGTCTGTTTGTATCTAAACATTTGACTTATAAGCAATGTGAAATTCGCAGAATCATTCATCAAAATACTTCAAGAGCGCTAATCTGTATTTCTACGATATTCATCTTTCTTAACATAAACATCTTCTCTATTTTCCATCGTTGCAAAATAGGTGAGTACTAGGAACTAAACAGATGTAGAACTACACTCTTAATATTTCGTGGATAAAACACTAACGACAATTTTCTTACCCATCCTTCAACATGTATTCTTAACATCAATTTTGTCAAAATACAGGGCAATAACTCGAAACCAACATTTTTCCCCCCTACTATATTTCAGATCACCGCTTCCACAGTTTTCGTTTGATATTCACCAAATTTTGTGACTCCCTAAAAGTTCTATTGCGGAAATGATGGTACGAAACTTGACTAGATGGGCTATTTTCAGTTGCCATGCTAACAATAAACTGACGAGCATGTTTTCATGTTGTTTCATTTTGTTTCTTTTCTTTTTCTTTTAGTATTTAAACAAATGAAGTGTGGGTGTTTTTCTGGTCAAATTTCATGAGAATCATTGGTAACAGGTTGTCATGAACTAAAATTAATTTCCTCGAGAATGATTTTGTTTATCTTTAAAGACATAGTGGTGTAAAACAATGAATATAATAAGTATTTAATCAAATATATAGTTTTGATGTAAACATTCTCATGATGTCTACAAACATTTGGTTCTAGTTTGTAGGGTACAAATTAAAGAAATTGCATTATCATGTCCTGTACTGTGTCTGCTAAGTCGAGTGAAGGTCACCTCTTCAATGACTTTGCGGACCTTATGGGCATCTAAAACCCTTCAAATTCCACAGAAATTTCAGGATCTATGTTCCAGTTAGATTTGACTACTTGATGTCAGTTAATTTGGCGAAAACAGCTCGAAACTGTTTTTCATTATAAATTATTATCCTGAATAGTGCCCTCATATGTATGGTGACTTTAAACAAATGTATGATTGCAACTTGTAGACATGTGTGCCAAATATGAAAGTGGTTGATTGAGTAATAAAGGAATCAGAGAGGAGGGTGCCTATGAGCCCCCCCCCCCCCCCTCCCTGGCCTGGGAACGCCAAAATACACTGAGCTCAAAAAGAAACTTATATTTTTTCACATGATCATATCTTAAAATCCTGTACATCAAAATTAACCAAAATGACACAGGATTACTTAAATACTGTGCTCTAAGCATATGTCAGTAACTAAGCAGTTGCCCACTTGACACAACCGCAAAAAGCATTGAAATGGAACACTTCCGGGACCACATGTCACAGTAAAAGGGACAATCCGCCTGTTAATACACACGCTCAGCGCAGCTCTACAGGAAGAGAGGAACGATCTCCCCAAGCCTGTATCAGAGCCTGGTGGACCGCTTGCGTTGCAGATGCACTGAATGATTCCAAACACATGGTGGACACACCCACTGTTGATTTTTGTGTTTGGGTAACTGACGTAACCTTCATTTCAATTTGTTTTTACTTCCTCACCTGTCTTAAACTCTGTTGCCGAAATGTCCAGGCTGTGACATGTGATGCAGGTAACGGTTCCATGCCAGTGCCTTTTTCAGTTATGTCAGTAAAGTAACCTCATGGATATTGACATGTCAATGGAGTAGGGTGTTTAATTAATCCCGTGTGTCATTTTGGTTAATTTTGGTGGCCATATTTTCAAGATATGACCATGTGAAAAAATATAAGTTTCTTTTTGAGCTCAGTGTAGCTCGGGCTTTATATGGTTAAACATCTTTGAATATTCTCTGCATTTGTCTGCACTTTGCGTAGGGTTTGCGAACATACATGTATTTAGTTCACAATCAAGTTATATCGCATCATTATGGCTGTACCCGTTTCGTACTCATTGCTCAGTACATGACGAGATGGAAAATGACCGTCGGAGGCAAGTTAAAAAGGACAGACCTGAGAAACAGCGGAAAGACTTTCAGCGGCAACGCGCAGAAGAGGACAGACAGCGTGAGGAAGAACGTCCGAGGGAGATACGTGAAGAGGAAAGATGGATTAAGACAAAAACAGTAAGGACAATTAAATTGAGAGCTCCGCTGTATTTTAACCTCTACAATACCATGAATACAGATCTCTAAACAATGGATCATAACTTCTTAAAGGGATAGTTTAGTTTTTGTTTAGAGGTCGTTTCGAAACATATGTGTTGAGACCTAATGACAAACTAAGTGTCAAATGTGAAAGAGCACAGCAAGAGAACAACTACCCCTTGGGTTATTCTAAAGTTAAACAGCATTTAGTCGGATCTTAGTCGGTTAAACAGGACTTAGTCACGACTTCAGAATAACAACATTTAGTCGCGAGTATACGACTAAATTTAGACAGGATTTGAACATAACATTAAACAACTGTTTATTTAAACATGACCTAGACACGACTTCTAAATAGTATTGCTTTCAATGCCTGGACGTCATTTTCCTTCAGCTTGGTAATTAAAACATCACATGATGTGTTGGCCATTAAGTTTAAATATGTTTCCTAGCTCACCGATAATGCTGTCTATGGCAACATTGTACACTGCTACTCTGAATTAGTCCTCCAGAGATTTAGGGTGTTTTACAAAGCAATATTTTGTCATCATGACAAATTTGTCATAATGACATGTTTTTATGGTGGCATTACGGGGACCTTTTGCCCAAAATTTGGCGAAATGTTTGCCAAAGTTTGCCAAATAATGTGAATTTGGCTAAAAATTGGCAAAGTTTTGGCAAAATTTAGGCCAAATCGCGTTATAATGCTACCATAAAAATATGTTATTATGACAAATTTGTCATGATGACAAAATATTGCTATGTGAAACAGCACCATGTCGACGGGTTGCATGGGTAATGGGCAAGCATGTTAACCCGCGGTGCTTGTTGCGGTAGTTCCTGGACGTTACTGCGATCCTTCGTCTTCCTTCGTCTGGCTATTGTTGGAATTGATTTGTTAACACACACATGAACAAGAATAACTGATCAAACAAGTTCGTTTTTTTATTACAAAATCATAAAACAGGAAAACGGATAATCGTGAGATTAAAGGAGAATGTGCATGTTAGTCACGCAAGTTATAAATTGTTTTTCGGGGTCAACTGCCCCTAAGCACCGATCTCCCCCCCCCCCCCCCCCCCCCCTCTCTACAGTATGCTAGTGAGTGGTGGTCCCGGCCCTTTCCTGTATTACTTAACATTCCATTTGGTAGTTTGGGAAGGGTTTTATAAACGCTTTTTTACAGCTTCGGTTAAGTTAATTTTCATTTTCAACAACATTTCAACATATATCCCATTGATACAATAGTTACTTACTTAGTATCTTACCTTACTCATTGCCCGTTACGCCTCCTAGCATATAGGGCAGCAATAAAAGTCTTCGTGTGGTTAAGGTCTAATATTTCCCCTTCCACAGTCCTTTGCCAATCATTTTTAGGACGTCCTCTCTTTCTTTTACTTCTGTTCGTGTAATACCATCTATATTATCTCTCATCACATGTCCTATCTACTTCCGCCTTTGTATCATGCGGAGTTTGTCCATGCTGTATTGATGGCATTACACATACAGTTCGTTCTGCATTAGATTATGGTGTTTGGCCAACCCTGGTCCAGTAGTCAATGGGTAAATGTCTTTGCCCACACCACCATCGTGCCTGAAAGTGCTGCTTAAGTAAGTTAACTCCTCAGTTACAGGTATATCTGCTCCGTTTGCTTGTATTGATGTGGGGTCCGGAATTTCCAGGGTCAACCCCTCGAAGCGCCCCCTAAACCAAAACTGAACCATCCCTTTAATGAATCACTTTAAACACCAATAAAAGTGAATATGTATTTTCTTTTCTTTGCTCCTGAACAAATTCCAGAAAATAGTGAAGGGAGCCTACCGAGTAGGAGCAACAACAGCATTTGCTGGTAGTGGTGCTTGCGCTGGTGCTTTGCTCGGGATGATTGGAGGCCCATTTGGAATGGTTATTGGAGCAGCGGTTGGTGGACTTGCGGGAGGGGTAGCATCCACAGCGGCTACTTACGAAAAATGATAGCCATAGTCATTAGTGATCAACACATCCTGCCCTATTAGCAGCTAAAGAGACATGTACTTGCATTCAAACGTGTGGTCAGGTTCTTCATATTCTTCGTCAAGCTATGTTATGCGTGTACGCAATGTTAAAGGGGTAGTACAGTTTTGGTAAGGCTGAACTTTAGTAACCAAACCTGGACAGTAACATTATAAGCCAATAGTTATAACTCCACCATGCTCGAAAGGTATACAAAATTACAAACGACCAAGTAAAAAGCCTGTTATCATTCAAAGAGAGCCATTAAAACACAAGAGGGCGCTTTCTAAAAAGGCATTGGTTTCAACCATTTTTTCATACAAAAGTATGCATGTGATGTTTTATTGAAATAATGATTAAATAGAGAGATCATCAACAACTAATTAAAAAACGCTTTTGAAATTTTTTAAAAAAGTGCAAGCATTTTTATAATTTTTTGAAAAAATCATCTAATTATTTGGGCCCAAAATAATTATAAGATCAGGTATATTTATTGATATTTCAGCCGTTTCTGGGTCGATTTTGACTAAATAAAGTTTATTCTGCCATTAAAATTGCATGTTCTCTTAAATTCGTTCTCTCAAATTGTCAATTGCATATTGTGCGATCGCATTGTAAACGTAAGTAGCTTTATTGTTCAGTACACACCCTAATATTCAAGTGTGAGACATTTGCTTTTCAATGGAAACCTTATAAATCCCCAAATATCAATTTAAAGTGATAGTTGAGTTTTGGTAGAGAGGGCGCTAGACTACTTATTTTTTTTGGTGAGGTAATGAAAAACTGAGTGTAAAATTTGAAAGAGCATAATATTTAAATAATAAAATCATCTTTGTTTGATCAAAATCGGTTCAGAGACGGCTGAAATATCCATAAATATAACTATTTGTAATAAACCTGGGGCCCCAGGTTTATTAGAGAATTTTGAACCAGCCGTTAAAAATTCAAAAAAATGCTTCTTCTTTTCAAAAAGTTACAAAATAGGTATTTCAATAGTTGTTGGTTATTTATCTAATCACTATTCAACAAAGCATCACATGCACAATATTTTATTCAAAATGGTTGAAACCGATGAGTGTTTAGAGAGCGCCCTCTTACGTTTTAACGGCTCTTTTTGAATGATAACATGATCTTTACTACGTCATTTGTAATTTTGTGTTCCTTTCTAGTTGTAACTATTAGTTTGTAATGTAATGATGCAGGTTTTGGTTACTAAAATTCAGTTTCACCAAAACTGTACTCTCTCTACCAGAACTCAACTATCCCTTTAACTGTGACCTTGGCCAGTGTGTATAATTATACTGCCACTTGAGGGTTGAACACATGTCGCGATTATCTATCTTGGACCCCGATGCCCCATTGTAAGACATCTAAATGTCTTATAGCATGTATAAAATAACAATACAACATAATTGTATGAAATATTTGTTGGTAATGTGGAATTAGAGAATTTCCGAGAATTAATTTGGTCATTGTACAAATTATTCTAAAATGGGATGGACATAGTAAAGACACAGTCAACATTGCATTCAATTTTTTTTTTTTATTTCCAACGAAGATTGAAGGTCTTGACTTTCCTAACATTAACTACTTACTAGTACGTGGTTATTGTGCTATCATAATAGTTAGTTAATCAATACTACTCAATAACACATTTTTTAAATGTAACAAACTCAACAGATATTTATTATAGTTTGTATGACTGCACATGTAGAAAGAAGACACATCTTTGTGACATTGTGTTATACTTTTAGAAAAAAATACTATTTGTATTATAATTTGTTACCATCAAATAGAAAGATAGATGCAATTTGAATATTTCACACAAAATATGACATGTTTAAATAATACATTTCAATATTTCAACATTGTGTTCAAAGTGTGATCACTGTATGTTGACAGTGTTAACACTGTAACAATGCTCGAATTTAACATTGTTGTCCTCACTGTGAAACGCGGTGTGTTCTTTCCGGCAGGGATAGTATTCCCATACTTATCAAACTGAATGTAAGTATCGTGTGCGTAGTATTAAATACAATTGTTGTTCGAAATCAATGGTTTTAGGAGTTGTTCGTCGCCTAGTGCACAATAGGCTGTTTTCGCCCAAAGTCGTACACAGATTTCACCGACACAGGAACGATCTATTGGTACGTCCGCCGCGGACATAAATTATCTGGTTTACAATGCGATAGTCTACGCACTGCATAGCATGATGATTGGTCAAGTATTTCTAGGTCACTACGCGATGACGTAGAGAAGTAGTCCACGGGAGCTTCAAAAATCGAGTCACTCCGCCATATTGCCCATGTACAAAGTCTATGGGACACGTGACTTGCGCGCGTTAAGTGAGCCATTACAAGACAGATCACTGGCGGTCGCGCAGCGATGTCCCTTCAAACAGAATGAAGATTCAAATCGAGCTAAAGAGAAAGTTGGGTACACCCAGAGGTTTGGGTACAGTACTGAATCTTGTTTATTTTAATTAATTAAAAAACATTTAAAAATTATTGTCGATGAGCTTTTTTGGAACAAATGTTCCCTTTGTTAGTATAAATTTAAACAAAAGTAAGGATCAGAACGTACTTACTTAAACTCGGCAAATTCAGGCTAGTATGACGATTGAACATCAGCTTATCTCCAAGTTGAGTACACCTGGGGGACACATTGTTTTTATAATTCAATATTGTCTTTGTATAAGTAAAAATATTTAAAAATTATTGTCGATGAGCTTTTAGAGATTTTCACTCACATTTTTGAAATAAAGAATTGTTAAATTCACAGATCTCGAACGTGCACAATAAACAGGCAATTGCATATTTGGATATTTGCATATTATCACGCACACTGTCTGGAATATACACACCGACAAACCAATCGACTTTGTTCTTCCCAACATGATACTACTTTGTGGAATAATTGATCAATGATAACTGCGTATGTGTGCGCATTATAAAATCGGTGCGCTTAGTCAGCTGATTTATTTCCGAAAATAGTGTTGTTGCTAGGCTAAAAATAGCCGAGTCATTCACATTAAGCCAGCAGCAACAACAACAACTGCAACAATAAATATGTGGGGAACCCCCTGTGCAATTTGCATTGTGACGTCAGGACTGTAATTGCGCGCATTAACTGAGGACATCGCGCGCTGCCCATTCACTTTGTACAAGACAATTGTCCAGTGGTCGGTCCAGGGGGGTGTCACTGCTGCCAGAGTGCAGCGATTTTTGCTCACCGGAAGAGCCCACAACTGGTTGCATTATGGGCTACTTGGGAACTACAGTTAACCAATCACAGAGTAGTTCAAACGCGTCGTCACGGGATCGAGGTCAATAAAACAAGTTCATATGCATACGTCACAATGGCTCCCATTGTTCTCATAAGCGTGATGAAATCTAGGACAGTGCGCAGGAAAATAGGCGCGATAGTCTACGCACTGCATAACATGATGATTGGTCCAGTATTTCTAGGTCACTACGCGATGACGTAGAGAAGTGGGCTACGGGAGCTTCACAAATCGGTTCACTCCGCCATGTTGCCCATGTACAAAGTCTATGGGACACGTGACTTGCGCGCGTTAAGTGAGCCTTCTAGTTATAAACGGGTTGGTTTGTTTATTCATACTTCTATGGGTCGGTCTTTCCATTAAGCGTCTTTGCTTCTAGTTATAAACGGGTTGGTTTGTTTATTCATACTTCTATGGGTGTCACTCTGCCAGAGTGACGCGATTTTTGTTCACCGGAAGGTACTACTACTGGTTGCAATATGGGCTACTTGGGAACTACAGTTAACCAATCACAGAGTAGTTCATACGCGTCATCACGGGATCGAGGTCAATAAAACAAGTTAATATGCATACGTCACAATGGATCCCATTGTTCTTATAAGCGTGATGAAATCTAGGACAGTGCGCTGGAAAATAGGCGCGATAGTCTACGCACTGCATAGCATGACGATTGGTCAAGTATTTCTAGGTCACTACGCGATGACGTAGAGAAGTACACGGGAGCTTCAAAAATCGTGTCACTCCGCCATATTGCCCATGTACAAAGTCTATTGGACACGTGACTTGCGCGCGTTAAGTAAGCCTTCTAGTTATAAACGGGTTGGTTTGTTTATTCATAATTCTATGGTGTTTACCTGCGATTATGTGAGTAGTGTATATGCGTGTGTATAAGTGTGTGTGTGTGTGTGTGTGTGTAATAGAAGTATGACTCCAACACTGCCGTTTTAGAACTAGAAGGTAAACTGTATCGCGCGCAGAGACCGTACCCTTTACATTTTGTACATGGGCAATTCCGGATGAGAGAGGCCAAAAATGGAAAATTTAAAAGTTTATGAAATACAATTTCAAAGCATGTTTTAGGTGGACAACGTCCTATATATTAGTGAATAGAAAACCGTTTGTGAATAACTTAATCCGTTTTTCTGAAAGCAGTGTTTGAACTTTTTGGGTTTTCGAGGCTTCAGAATTGAAAAAATGACTAAATTCAATACCAAATCAATAAAACATTGATCCCTGAACTTATTCCTTTGTATACTTTGCAGTTATACTAGTATATGGATAATCTTCTTATTTTGTAAAGCACTTGTTCCAACCGGAACCAATATTTGCTGGACAGAATGACCAAATCTACTCCGATTTGTATGTAATTCCGTTACCGAAATTCCATGAAAGTTTTTTTAAAGAACTTTAATATTGATGAATTATTCTGTAATTGTAAATCCAATGCTAAAATATGTGTCCTTGAACTCCCAAACACCCAATTCTTTAATATCTTCACCCATTTCTATGAAAACATCGGTAACGGAATTACATGGTAACGGAATTACATCGGTAACGGAATTACATCGGTAGGGGATGCAACATTAATTTGACTTCAAACTGGGTAGGAAGTTTTTAAAAGAAAGAAACTCTACCTGCTATACAGGGGGGAAAACAAAATCCAACTTCTGATGAGTAAAAATGTTCTTTGGCCATAAAAATAGTTGAGAAACAGTTTATCTATTAAACATATGTCAGGCATAGTTTTCACAAAGTATACAACAAAAAAATCTTGCAGTCTTTGGCAAGAAAATAAAAAATAGATCACCCAACCCCAACACCCTCCCCTTGTTGAAGTCTAAGACTGCAGGTAGTATTGAGGAAGATAGTGTCCAAGATAACAGCAAGAGCACTTGGAACAGAGGAAAAAGCAACAAAACAGTCTATAATATTAGCAATGTCATCAGCAACCTCAAATCAGGACCTCAAATTGAAATGGGTAGTAGTTCAATACTACAAAGAAAACAATGCCAAAAATTAATTGGCCAAGTGATAGAAGCTGTGGATAGTAACATTACTATCAAATTATTGAAGCAAACAGTACCAGAGAAGTGTGGTTGGCCACATAGTAGATGACTTTGGCTTGAAATCTCATCAGTGGCTCAACTTGAGATTGGCCTAAAAAGACCAAGACCCTTTGCGCCAGCAGGAGTATTGCGTAGTTGTTTATGTTTCCCAAAAAGTTTCATCTCATTATCTCGTCAATCCCTTGCTTCTGCTTAAAAGCATTAAGAAAATGGGCCCTCTGAAATTCTGTCAGTATTATAAGAGGTCACCTGCAAATGTCCAGGATGATCCAGACACAATTGGGCTGATGACAGACTATACTTCGGCTATATTTCAAAGGGCCCATTACCCTGTTGCCTAATATCAGAACTCAAGGGATTGACTAGATAATGAAAGGAAACCATTCAAATATTATAGCACCATACAGGAACTACACAATAGGTCTACTGGTGAGTATTGTTACCGGTAGTTTTTGTCATTTTAAGCCAAGTTGAGCTACTGATTTGAGAATTCGGGCCAATTACATTACTCATAGGTCTTAGATATGTAAAAGAGCCACAAACAGACAGAAGAGATATATACTCTCCTTCATATAAATGCATGTATCATGCTAACTTATTCACTGGCTTTAAAATGTAGCTTGCCAGTATTATTTCTGATGAATTAAAGTTCAGAGAATAAGATTGAACTCTATCCTTGCTGGCCATTTGACTTGTCAGTATTGTAATAATGTTAGTACAATTTATAAATAAGTTTAGGATTTTTAAAACTTGAACATCTTTAAAATCAAGTTGTACACATTGTGTTACATAATATACAACAAACAATTAATTGTATCTCTGATACATGTATCACCTGATCTCTGATTATAAATTAATGTTCTTGTACATGCTTCTAACAATTTATTATGTCCAAATTGCATCAAGTATGTGTACATGATAAAAAAGTGTCTTGGTAGTATTCTTCAGTAGTAGTGATTTTGATCAGATAGATGAGTTTAATTTAGAACAATTTAGTAGATGGCATACAGGTAGACATTATTTACAGGTCTAATAGCATGTCATAGATACCCTCAATGAGCCTCAAATGGACAGAAGAGATACACTTTCCTTCATATAATTACTCATAACATACTAATTAGTTTCCTGGCTTTTAACTTCCCAGAATTATTGGTATTAACATTCAGACAGTAGGATTGAACCCTATCCTTGCTGGCCATTAAAGGGTACCACCACCCAAAAATAATATTCTTATTATAGAAAGGTAACAAAGATATTTAGTATTCCATTCCTTCAACAAGTTCACAAAAAATATGTTTTCAGAAAAAAATATATAATTGGAAAAAAATATCACCATTCTCAACCATGCTTTCATGTGGTCTGAATTGCGAAGACTATGCGTACAGAGCCAGAGCACTCTGTGCAGAGCGAACGAATCATCCAGGATTCTATTGACGTACGCGTGAAAGCATTGGCACACTCGCAAATGCTTGGCCCGTATGGAACCAGGAAATAGCAGTGGTTCCGTAAGTGGTGGAAATTAATTGCTTTGTTTATGAATTACACAACCCTTTGCAAAATGTTGGGTATCTATATGATATCACAAAACGGTACCAAAATATATAATAATGTGTTGTCCTTTGCCTGGTGGTCCCCTTTAAACTTACTAGCATGGTTACATACTTCGTTAGTACATGTCCAATGTATAAGTCTTCAGGGTTTTCTGAATTCTAATATCAAGTTGTACACATTGTGTATTGTATGATATATACTTCAAGCAATTCCTGTTACCCTTGATACATGCATCATTTGACATCTGACTTTGATTTATTGTTCTGCTAAGCACTTGCTTCCCAATCTGTTTTGTCCAAATTGCATAAAATATGGAAGTGTACATGATCAAAAAAGTGTTTTTGGAGTATATATGTGTATGAAATACTTTGGTAGAAGTGATATTTATCCAATGGATACATATAGTTTAGAAGAATTTGTGGATAATTGACAAAGTAGTGTTACTAGTGTAATTCCGTTACCATGTTCATTAGATAGCTTTATAGTATAAATAGAGAAATATGTGACCATTGATTTGAGCCAGGACTGCAGAGTTTGATAACAAGGACTATGTAAATGAAGACTGACTTGAATTTCGCAAATACAAAGTTATTTTTTTTTAGAAATTTCACACTGCGTTACCAAATTACCAAATTAAGCAGGCGTATTCACATATTACTTCATAATTAAGCATAAAAGTATCTTGCATTTTGGTTTTTATAAATGTTTGAACATACAAATAACATTTTAAAGGGATTTTAGCTTATCTGGTATTCAAAAAAATTAACTTTTTAAGGTAAATTTCAGAAGGCGTAATTCCGTTACCATTTATGTAATTCCGTTACCGCTGCCTTTTTGGGAAACATGGTCAGTTACGACCAAACAAGATGAACATAAAGGAAAAAATTAATGTTGTCATGAAGTTGACACCCATAGCAATGAAGTTTAAAATAAATCTACACAAAATGTCTTTTAAATTTCAGAGGAATTCATGTGAAAGTTGAAGTTGGGAAAAAAGGCCCATTCTCTGCCGTAATTCCGTTACCGACGTATCATACATGCTAGCACTTTCCTCATGTATGAAATTTCCATATTTTTGTTTCTATATGACAGCAGGTATATCTCCAGAACTTATTAAAGTGTCGATAAGCCTTTAGGTCATAGGACTAATCCATATTATGAAAAAGAATGAGCAAAATTTCTCTGAATTGTAATTCCGTTACCACGGAATTGCCCACATACAACAATGGCGGGCTGACGGTCTTGTTTACGAGCAGTATTGAAAGGAGGAACTTCGTCACAAAACTGCATTGTGGGGAAATAATATGACGAAACAATAGGAATGTGCGTAAGGCGCGCACTTTACCAAGCGCACTCACACTGTACATTTTCTATAGCCGTATTCAGACGATAAAAGCCAATCTTGTGGTTATCTCGGGGTTTGCAATTCTTAAGAATATCTTGTGGTTAGCGCTCGTTTGAACACGCAAAACTCATGGTTATCTTGTGGTTTCCAAACCACAAGATTGCGCACACTGCAAAATATGCGCAATCTCGTGGTTATCTTGTGGTTTCCAAACCACAAGATAACCACAAGATACTTGTAAGATTTTGCGCAGAATGAGCGCGCGACTGCGCGCAGTCTATTTTTTTTTACCGTCTGAACACAATCAGCTTCGAGACTCGTAGTTTGGGTTGACCTCATGACCGAGATATGCTTCCGGTGTGAAAACAAGTCAAGTGAGTGCGCGTGACCTGAAATGAGAAAGGCGCGCACACTACTTCAGGTTTTAATTCTTAAGAAGTGCAACTCTCGAGAATTGGCATCGTTTGAACACACATTTTGCAATTCTTAAGAGTTGCAATTCTTAAGAATTTGCTTTCATCGTGTGAATACGGCTTATGGCAAAGATGTCATAAGCGCGTACATTTGTGATTTTGCGCGCGATGAATTTGTAAAAAAAAAATTGCCCTTGGCATGAGAGAGTGATCGTGTATGAAGGGCGACTCTTCTGCAAATATTGAGCAATCATAAACAGCATTTAACACAAAATATAACTAAAAAAAAGTGGTATTATTGATGGAGTAGAAAAGGGCAACACAAATTAATTACGCTAGATAAAGAGGTGGTGAATATTTCACCGCTCAATGTGATGTATTTTATTATTTAATTCCAGATCAATTTCGAAATACACAGCCTGTCATACTTTTGATGACGTTTTGTGACGTAGCTAAACTGCAGCTTCTAATCGCATACATGCCTTAACCATCATGGCGGCTGAGTTTACCCCCCCCCCCCCCCCCCCCCTGGTGTGTGTGTGTGTGTGTGTGTGTGTGTGTGTGTGTGCGTGTGTGAACGCGCGTGTGTGTGCGTGTGCGCATGTGTGTTGTTATCATAGAAGTAGTATATAAATAACTAGAAGAGAATCTACGCACTGCGCGCTAATTTTCCCATAGCCTTAACACGCAGCAAACATGGCCGGTTAGGGAAACTTCATGGACTGGCTAACATGGAATGCTGGGTATTTCGTAGTCTATGATCTAAGACCCTCGATCGCATGCTAAAAATAATCACACCACCCATAATAGATAGCCGCCAACGAGAGAGATCTGCACAACAGCAGTGATGGCTGCCAGCCGAGGCCTCGTGATCAGCGATCACTGATGTTACGCAGACCTCTCTCGTTAGTCGCGCTATGTTCAGCATGCAATCGAGGGTCTCGACCCTAGACTAAACGTACCGCAGTATTCCATGTTAGCCAGTCCATAAAGTTTTCCAAGATTAGCGCGCAGTATGACCCCGCTGGTTGTTATATTCTATGTAAATGTTAGCCTTTAGTCAAGGCTCTATATGGCTTGGAGATTCTCTATGCGATCGCGAGCTAGCTAGCTGTGAGAGATACGACACGGGGTCAGCGAGCGGGACTAACTCGCTCCCATATATAGCCTTTAGTCAGTCGACACAGTAATTTATTAATGAGCAAAGAAAATAATGCATTACTAATTCATGATATAAAATCATCAACCAATCAGATCGCTAGATGTCTATACCGTCTGCCTGATCGGTGGAGTGTCCATCGTGTATTAAGGGGTTTATTTAGTATCAGACATTAAAGGTAACCTTGAGTATTGGTAATTTCCAAAGTGCCCCCCAAAAATTAATTGTAACGGATTTGGGTGATTTCAATTCCATATGAAAGAAAAACATAGGAAATAATAATAATTCTCATTCATTGGCTCTAATTGTTGTGAAATTTGCTTTCAAAATATTTATAAAAGTGATTGACGTCCGGGTATCACTTTTTAGAGAACGCTAGCGCGAGACGCAAGCGTTCTAGGTCCTCTTAATACGGGACTGAAAATTAATATTTGTAAGCACGCTAATTGTGCTTAAAACTATACATATGATACGGTACTTACCACAAATTCACTCTCCATTATGTGATCCAACTATCGGGTGGATTAAAATTATGATTTTTCCCTACATTCCGCTAAAAATCAGTGATGTATGCGCCTCCTCGATTTCTCTCCGCGTGTTAGCGCGACTCCGAACAGAATTTTTAACGAAAGATGATCGCGATGGTCGCCGATATGCGAAAGGCGAACGGGCACTTGCGAATCCACATGAATATGCGCGGTAACTATCTCCGCGCACTACAGTCCCGTATTAGGAGGACCTAGAACGCTATCGCTTCTCTCTAGAGTTAATTTGACTCTTGAGTTGTAACGGCTCTTTTTGAATGATAACAGGGTTTTTACTTTGTCGTTTGTAATTGTGTATACTTTTCGAGCATGGTTAAGTTATAACTATTAGTTTGTACCGTAATCGTGCAGGTTTTGGTTACTAAAGTTAAGTTTGACCAATACTCAACGTTACCTTTAATATTACTATAACTATCATAATTATCTAAAGCATAGAAATACCTTTTTGCATCCATATTAAATCTCAACCCTTTATTTTAAAAGAAAACAGCATATTTGTTAATGACGAACCCTATAAATAATGGACGCGTCCGCATCGACGGGGTTCAGTGCATACAGCCTACGCTAGTCTGTCGCGGAGACCCTATAACAACCACTATAGTTACTCTATGCCACTAACAGTGTATTGTGCAATGTTGCGCGTTTGGTTTTTACTACGCAGCTTGATTCTGTGTCCAAAACGAAGACTAACTAACATTCACAAACAGCTGATCTACCTGGTCCGTGGCAGATGAATATGGGCTTCGCAGATTTTCTACGAACGAAACAATGTAAATGAAATAAAAATAAAACTTTTCACGTTTACGACTGATGATAGGCTCTCGCGCTGCGCGCTCGAGCTCGGCCTTTCGCGGTTCGTACACTGCCGTTGTAGAACCTGCCGGACAGCACGATGCCTATCGGATAGGCTATGTAAATGTGTGTAGCGGCGGCGCGCCACGCGATCACGGACTCCGGCCTGCGGAGTAGCCGAAACCTTCGGCAGCGCAACGAGTCGATGTACCCGACTGTTGAGCCGAGCGTGCGCAATTCTGTACCATCTGTATATGGTACATCTGGCCATCAGTATTCGGTGATAAAATATGAACTCAATATTCGTTTTTGTCACTAGCTTAACAGTGGTCGTTTTCTTTCAAACTTTCACAAATCTTTCAATTGTATTTTACAATGATATTGAAATAGGATTGAAGTCTCAAATGTCATTTTGTGCAATATCCCACACTTTACAGGGATCAATTTAATGATTAGAAATAGACGCTCATTTCGTGTACCTTTTCTTTTAATCACCCCTAAATCATTACACACATTCCAACTATGAGCTCCAGAAGGAATTATTCATCGACGCATACAAAGACGTCTGTGTTCATCACAAATATTAAGTTTTACCTTAAGAAATTGTATATCTAATGACATAATTATGTAAACAAACAAATCGCTCAAAAGAAATATTTGCACGGGAACAAATGATAGAGGTGGGCAGACGAATAAAATATTGTATGCTTTGGCTAAGAGGGCTCTGAACCACTCATTGTGTTACAGAAGTATAGATTTGATTTCCATAAACAGACATGACTAAATAAACATCACCGTTGTCGATCCTAAACAGAATGATAATGAATAATACAAATGATAATGGTCAGTATAATAAGCTGTACGGACTGCCCTGATCAATGAATACATACATTTGAAAACTTATAACCAAGTATATATCAAATAAATACATAACCGTTGCTAAATAAATAAATACATTATTAGATAGATATATAAATAAATATACATACAACTTGGCATTTCCATGAGAAGGTGGACATGGAATGAACACGAAATTGACCCTATTTCAAATCTTATCTATTTTGTCTGGATTATTTAAGTTTGTATTATGTTTTCAACTCCCGGGTGTCTCCTTGCGGAGAAATAGAAACCATACATGAAACTCCACACATAGGACTTCCCTGTGCAAAATATCATATACTGTTCATAAATTATTGTCCATCTTTTAAGGTAAATTTCTTTTTCAACGTACCAAATTGGATGATTGGATACACAGTTTCAATTCAGATATGTCTCTAAAGAGCTCTAAAGTATAATGTTCAATGAAACAAAACCTTCGGACAAAGTGTAACGCAAGTTACCGTAACGCGAGTTACTGGTTCTGCTACATCCTATTATTTATTCCCCAAAAGTTTAGAAAAGTTGTCGATTCTAATTCATTGGACACATACTATTGTCGATTTAGCACATACAATGTTTGACCAGGATTACCTTATAGATGGCGGTTTTCACTATCTAGGTTTACTCAATATATCCCATGTCTTTCTTGTGTAACGCGAGTTACCTGGACTCTTCCCCAAAGGTACCTATCAAGGTAGCTCTGTCTGTCTTTTTTGTATTGTGTAGTTAGTCCACATCTATTAATCATTGGTGATACAATCAGCCTATAGTTTCATAAAACAATGGAGTTACTGCACAATTAAGTAGTCAGCGTATCAAAAAGTGTAACGCGAGTTATCGTGGAAATGCCCAACATACATGCATAAAATAAATTATACTAAATATAAAGATAATAAATGGAAATAAATACACTAATTGAATCGCAAAATGGGCTATAGATTAACCAAGACACGCAGCGTATATCAAGTACCCGAACCGAATGGTGTTACGATATGCAGACCATAATATTGTCTGCATATATCATCACATACTTTCTCATAAGGGAGTTCGTAGTTACAAACTGCGCATGCGCCAATTTCTGAGACGAAAATTCACTGTACCAAAAACATCCATATTGCCCGTTGTCCCATAGACCTTCGTGCAATTATTGTCACATTTTGAAACGTGTTTTCACGGGAAATTTGGCTCGAAGTCATAAATGTTTTTCTGAATTAATCATAATAGACATCTCATATACATAAGACTAATTTTTTTAAATTTATTTTTTCTATTTATTTTCGGATTTTAACAAAAATGTCAACGTTCGTATCTGGGCTTTTATTAAAATCGCAAAGGCCCCATACGTAGATTTGTGTGTACTGTGTTGAAAACGGGCAAAGATGTGATTTTTATTCAAAATTTTTTTTTTAGCCTGCTTCAAGTTTTAAAATAAAAATGAATGGTTACATTTATTCAATTTTAAATATTTTAGGATTAAGGTGAGATTTGTTTGGTCAGGTCTTTCAAACGTAATAAAACACAAGGAGAATTCACGCACGCACGTGGAAATTCTGCATAGAGCTCCTGTACTTTAAATGCGTGCGTCACAGACTGTGCCGTAAACGTACGCGTAAAGCGTCAATTTTGGTACAATCTTCCGAAAACCCGGTTACGTCCGTTGCTCCATGGGCTAACTACGAACTCCCTTATTGGAAGCGTCTTTCAATGTCTTTAGTGGCGTATCAAGCGTCATGGTTAACAGAGATGACCAATGTCTAAATAGGCCCTTTAAGCATTGAACGGACAACCATTTGGCTTTATTATCGTCACAATCCGAGAGACGTTGCATATGTTTCTATCAGGGTTCAATTTCTCTGATCACGTGTCACATATTTATTTTGATAAAGCTCCCGTAGTAGCATTTATCTCACATTGGAGATTTACATAAAACATTGTCCCTTTCCGCCTATATATAAACTGATTCAGATACATGCTTTTTAAAAAGGAATTTATATATATTTTCCATAGACAGGTTGATTGAAAGGATTGAAAGACACAAAACAATCATGAGCATTAATAAACTGAGCAAGCGTATTTTGTTAACCCGTTCAGGAATATACTGATTTTGTCATTAGATGTAATATCCAAAGACCCTAGCCCGAGTAATTTTGGCATGTTCTAAACGCGTTAGTCTAAATTATAGGAGTATGAAGCATCATACTGAGAAGGGATGCAGAGGATGGAGAAAGCGGACTAGACGCACCGGTAAAAAAAACATGTTAAAGGGGTAGTACAGTTTTGGTAAGGCTGAGCTTTAGTAACCAAAACCTGCACGATAACATTACAAACTAATAGTTATAACTCCACCATGTTCGAAATGTACATACAATTACAAACGACTAGTAAAAAGCCTGAAATCATTCAAAAAAAGCCATTAAAACAGAAAAGGGCGCTCTCAAAAAAAGCACTGGTGTCAACAATTTTGTTTACAAAATTATGCATGTATTATTTTCTTTAAATAATGATTAAATAGAGAGATCATCAACAACCATTTCAAAACCTCTTTTGAAAATTGTTTACAAAAAATGTCAGCATTTGTAATTGTTGATTTAACTCACATAATAAATCTGGGGCCAGATTTCTTCCGATCGGATATATATATATTTATTGATATTTTAGCCGTTTCGGAACCGATTTGGATTAAATAAAGTCAATCATGCCATTAAAATTGATAGCTCTCTCAGATTTTACAATCATTTTATCATTATCTTACAAAAAAAAACACTATTTTGTGCAGCGCCCTCTATACCAACATTTAACTACCCCTTTAATATTATTCATACTTATTTTATGAATTTATTCATCAAAAAAATAAAATAAAATACTCAGACGGCCTGGGCCAAGTAGGGACCTATTAATTTCCATTTATTGATTATCAATTGACATCTGAGAAGTGGTGGCCTCCTGGCCCAGGCCGTTTTTTATAGGAGTATATAACAATACAAACAAATAAATAAAATACTCAGACGGCCTGGGCCAAGTAGGGACCTATCCATTTCCATTTATTGATTATCAATTGACACCTGAGAAGTGGTGGCCTCCTGGCCCAGGCCGTTTTAATGCTTTAAAAATCGATGACGAGGAAATATATACCAATAAATCGGTTTTTAGGAGTATATAACAATACAAGAAATAAAATAATATACTCAGACGGCCTGGGCCAAGTAGGGACCTATGCATTTCCATTTATTGATTATCAATTGACATCTGAGAAGTGGTGGCCTCCTGGCCCAGGCAGTTTCAATGCTTTAAAAATCGATGACAAGGAAATATATACCAATAAATCGATTTTATAGGAGTATATAACAATACAAAAAAATAAATAAAATACTCAGACGGCCTGGGCCAAGTAGGGACCTATCCATTTCCATTTATTGATTATCAATTGACACCTGAGAAGTGGTGGCCTTCTGGCCCAGGCCGTTTCAATGCTTTAAAAATCGATGACAAGGAAATATATACCAATAAATCGATTTTTTAGGAGTATATAACAATACAAAAATAAAATAAAATACTCAGACGGCCTGGGCCAAGTAGGGACCTATCCATTTCCATTTATTGATTATCAATTGACATCTGAGAAGTGGTGGCCTCCTGGCCCAGGCCGTTTCAATGCTTTAAAAATCGATGACAAGGAAATATATACCAATAAATCGATTTTATAGGAGTATATAACAATACGAAAAAATAAATAAAATACTCAGACGGCCTGGGCCAAGTAGGGACCTATTCATTTCCATTTATTGATTATCAATTGACATCTGAGAAGTGGTGGCCTCCTGGCCCAGGCCGTTTCAATGCTTTAAAAATCGATGACAAGGAAATATATACCAATAAATCGATTTTGTAGGAGTATATAACAATACAAAAAAATTAATAAAATACTCCGACGGCCTGGGCCAAGTAGGGACCTATGCATTTCCATTTATTGATTATTAATTAACATCTGAGAAGTGGTGGCCTCCTGGCCCAGGCCGTTTCAATGCTTTAAAAATCGATGACAAGGAAATATATACCAATAAATCGATTTTATAGGAGTTTATAACAATACAAAAAAATAAATAAAATACTCAGACGGCCTGGGCCAAGTAGGGACCTATCCATTTCCATTTATTGATTATCAATTGACACCTGAGAAGTGGTGGCCTCCGTTTTAATGCTTTAAAAATCGATGACGATGAAATATATACCAATAAATCGATTTTTTAGGAGTATATAACAATACAAGAAATAAAATAATATACTCAGACGGCCTGGGCCAAGTAGGGACCTATGCATTTCCATTTATTGATTATCAATTGACATCTGAGAAGTGGTGGCCTCCTGGCCCAGGCCGTTTCAATGCTTTAAAAATCGATGACAAGGAAATATATACCAATAAATCGATTTTTATAGGAGTATATAACAATACAAAAAAATAAATAAAATACTCAGACGGCCTGGGCCAAGTAGGGACCTATCCATTTCTATTTATTGATTATCAATTGACACCTGAGAAGTGGTGGCCTTCTGGCCCAGGCCGTTTCAATGCTTTAAAAATCGATGACAAGGAAATATATACCAATAAATCGATTTTTTAGGAGTATATAACAATACAAAAATAAAATAAAATACTCAGACGGCCTGGGCCAAGTAGGGACCTATTCATTTCCATTTATTGATTATCAATTGACATCTGAGAAGTGGTGGCCTCCTGGCCCAGGCCGTT
Organism: Echinarachnius parma; assembly: GCA_037951105.1. Taxonomy (NCBI): domain Eukaryota; kingdom Metazoa; phylum Echinodermata; class Echinoidea; order Clypeasteroida; family Echinarachniidae; genus Echinarachnius; species Echinarachnius parma. The sequence continues at coordinate 40,189 of JBAMJV010009556.1, forward strand.
TCAATGCTTTAAAAATCGATGACAAGGAAATATATACAGACGGCCTGGGCCAAGTAGGGACCTATCCATTTCCATTTATTGATTATCAATTGACACCTGAGAAGTGGTGGCCTTCTGGCCCAGGCCGTTTCAATGCTTTAAAAATCGATGACAAGGAAATATATACCAATAAATCGATTTTTTAGGAGTATATAACAATACAAAAATAAAATAAAATACTCAGACGGCCTGGGCCAAGTAGGGACCTATTCATTTCCATTTATTGATTATCAATTGACATCTGAGAAGTGGTGGCCTCCTGGCCCAGGCCGTTTCAATGCTTTAAAAATCGATGACAAGGAAATATATACCAATAAATCGATTTTATAGGAGTATATAACAATACAAAAATAAAATAAAATACTCAGACGGCCTGGGCCAAGTAGGGACCTATTCATTTCCATTTATTGATTAATTCAATACAATTCTGGGGAATTGTCGTCTTTATTTTTCCACAATTCATAAAAAGACACTACATATAATGTAAAGATGTACAAGAACAACAACAGCAATATACACGGAGACTACAGAACATACAGAAAATATAAAACAGGTTTAAGAAAAACGATGATTACATTAAGGCAATATGAATGTGGAGGGATCAGAAGAAGTTTTATAAAAACTTATGGGTATGATTATCAATTGACATCTGAGAAGTGGTGGCCTCCTGGCCCAGGCCGTTTCAATGCTTTAAAAATCGATGACAAGGAAATATATACCAATAAATCGATTTTGTAGGAGTATATAACAATACAAAAAAATTAATAAAATACTCCGACGGCCTGGGCCAAGTAGGGACCTATGCATTTCCATTTATTGATTATTAATTAACATCTGAGAAGTGGTGGCCTCCTGGCCCAGGCCGTTTCAATGCTTTAAAAATCGATGACAAGGAAATATATACCAATAAATCGATTTTATAGGAGTTTATAACAATACAAGAAATAAAATAATATACTCAGACGGCCTGGGCCAAGTAGGGACCTATGCATTTCCATGTATTGATTATCAATTGACATCTGAGAAGTGGTGGCCTCCTGGCCCAGGCCGTTTCAATGCTTTAAAAATCGATGACAAGGAAATATATACCAATAAATCGATTTTATAGGAGTATATAACAATACAAAAAAATAAATAAAATACTCAGACGGCCTGGGCCAAGTAGGGACCTATCCATTTATATTTATTGATTATCAATTGACACCTGAGAAGTGGTGGCTTTCTGGCCCAGGCCGTTTCAATGCTTTAAAAATCGATGACAAGGAAATATATACCAATAAATCGATTTTTTAGGAGTATATAACAATACAAAAATAAAATAAAATACTCAGACGGCCTGCGCCAAGTAGGGACCTATTCATTTCCATTTATTGATTATCAATTGACATCTGAGAAGTGGTGGCCTCCTGGCCCAGGCCGTTTCAATGCTTTAAAAATCGATGACAAGGAAATATATACCAATAAATCGATTTTATAGGAGTATATAACAATACAAAAAAATTAATAAAATACTCCGACGGCCTGGGCCAAGTAGGGACCTATGCATTTCCATTTATTGATTATTAATTAACATCTGAGAAGTGGTGGCTTCCTGGCCCTAGCCGTTTCAATGCTTTAAAAATCGATGACGAGGATATATATACCAATAAATCGATTTTATAGGAGTGTATAACAATACAAAAAATGTAATAAAATACTCCGACGGCCTGGGCCAGGTAGGGACCTATGCATTTCCACTGATTGATTTTCAATTGACACCTGTGAAGGGGTGGCCTTCTGGCCCAGGCCGTTTCAATGCTTTAAAAATTGATGACAAGGAAATATATACCAATAAATCGATTTTTTTTTTTAGGAGTATATAACAATACAAAAAATAAAATAAAATGCTCAGACGGCCTGGGCCAAGTAGGGACCTATGCCTTTCCATTTATTGAATATCAATTGACATCTGAGAAGTGGTGGCCTCCTGGCCCAGGCCGTTTCAATGCTTTAAAAATCGATGACAAGGAAATATATACCAATAAATCGATTTTATAGGAGTATATAACAATACAAAAAAATAAATAAAATACTCAGACGGCCTGGGCCAAGTAGGGACCTATGCCCTTCCATTTACTGATTATCAATTGACATCTGAGAAGTGGTGGCCTCCTGGCCCAGGCCGTTTCAATGCTTTAAAAATCGATGACAAGGGAATATATACCAATAAATCGATTTTTATAGGAGTATATAACAATACAAAAAAAAAAAAAAATACTCAGACGGCCTGGGCCAGGTAGGGACCTATGCATTTCCATTTATTGATTATCAATTGACATCTGGGAAGTGGTGGCCCCCTGGCCCAGGCCATTTCAATGCTTTAAAAATCGATGACAAGGAAATATATACCAATAAATCGATTTTTTTAGGAGTATATAACAATACAAAAAATATAATAAAATGCTCAGACGGCCTGGGCCAAGTAGGGACCTATGCATTTCCATTTATTGATTATCAATTGACATCTGAGAAGTGGTGGTCTCCTGGCCCATGCCGTTTCAATGCTTTTAAAATTGTTGACAAGGAAATATATACCAATAAATCGATTTTTTAGGAGTATATAACAATACCAAAAAATAAATAAAATACTCAGACGGCCTGGGCCAGGTAGGGACCTATGCATTTCTATTTATTGATTATCAATTGACATCTGGAAAGTGGTGGCTTCCTGGCCCAGGCCGTTTCAATGCTTTAAAAATCGATGACAAGCAAATATATACCAATAAATCGATTTTTTTAGGAGTATATAACAATACAAAAAATAAAATAAAATGCTCAGACGGCCTAGGCCAAGTAGGGACCTATGCATTTCAATTTAATGATTATCAATTGACATCTGAGAAGTGGTGGCCTCCTGGCCCAGGCCGTTTCAATGCTTTAAAAATCGATGACAAGGAAATATATACCAATAAATCGATTTTATAGGAGTATATAACAATACAAAAAAATAAATAAAATACTCAGACGGCCTGGGCCAAGTAGGGACCTATCCATTTCCATTTATTGATTATCAATTGACACCTGAGAAGTGGTGGCCTCCTGGCCCAGGCCGTTTTAATGCTTTAAAAATCGATGACGAGGAAATATATACCAATAAATCGATTTTTTAGGAGTATATAACAATACAAGAAATAAAATAATATACTCAGACGGCCTGGGCCAAGTAGGGACCTATGCATTTCCATTTATTGATTATCAATTGACATCTGGGAAGTGGTGGCCCCCTGGCCCAGGCCGTTTCAATGCTTTAAAAATCGATGACAAGGAAATATATACCAATAAATCGATTTTTTAGGAGTATATAACAATACAAAAAATAAAATAAAATACTCAGACGGCCAGGGCCAAGTAGGGACCTATGCATTTCCATTTATTGATTATCAATTGACATCTGGGAAGTGGTGGCCTCCTGGCCCAGGCCGTTTCAATGCTTTAAAAATCGATGACGAGGAAATATATACTAAAATAATATACTCAGACGGTCTGGGCCAAGAAGGGACCTATGCATTTTCATTTATTGATTATCAATTGACATCTGAGAAGTGGTGGCCTCCTGGCCCAAGCCGTTTCAATGCTTTAAAAATCGATGACAAGGAAATATATACCAATAAATCGATTTTATAGGAGTATATAACAATACGAAAAAATAAATAAAATACTCAGACGGCCTGGGCCAAGTAGGGACCTATGCCCTTTCATTTATTGATTATCAATTGACATCTGAGAAGTGGTGGCCTCCTGGCCCAGGCCGTTTCAATGCTTTAAAAATCGATGACAAGGGAATATATACCAATAAATCGATTTTTATAGGAGTATATAACAATACAAAAAAATAAAACCAATTCTCAGACGGCCTGGGCCAGGTAGGGACCTATGCATTTCCATTTATTGATTATCAATTGACATCTGAGAAATGGTGGCCTCCTGGCCCAGGCCGTTTCAATGCTTTAAAAATCGATGACAAGGAAATATATACCAATAAATCGATTTTATAGGAGTATATAACAATACAAAAAAATTAATAAAATACTCAGACGGCCTGGGCCAAGTAGGGACCTATGCCTTTCCATTTATTGATTATCAATTGACATCTGAGAAGTGGTGGCCTCCTGGCCCAGGCCGTTTCAATGCTTTAAAAATCGATGACAAGGAAATATATACCAATAAATCGATTTTATAGGAGTATATAACAATACAAAAAAATAAATAAAATACTCAGACGGCCTGGGCCAAGTAGGGACCTATGCATTTCCATTTATTGATTATCAATTGACATCTGAGAAGTGGTGGTCTCCTGGCCCATGCCGTTTCAATGCTTTAAAAATCGATGACAAGCAAATATATACCAATAAATCGATTTTTTAGGAGTATATAACAATACAAACAAATAAATAAAATTCTCAGACGGCCTGGGCCAGGTAGGAACCTATGCATTTCCATTTATTGATTATCAATTGACATCTGAGAATTGGTGGCTTCCTGGCCCAGGCCGTTTCAATGCTTTAAAAATCGATGAGAAGGAAATATATCCCAATAAATCGATTTTATAGGAGTATATAACAATACAAAAAAATTAATAAAATACTCCGACGGCCTGGGCCAAGTAGGGACCTATGCCTTTCCATTTATTGAATATCAATTGACATCTGAGAAGTGGTGGCCTCCTGGCCCCAGCCGTTTCAATGCTTTAAAATCGATGACAAGGAAATATATACCAATAAATCGATTTTTTTTAGGAGTATATAACAATACAAAAAATAAAATAAAATACTCAGACGGCCAGGGCCAAGTAGGGACCTATGCATTTCCATTTATTGATTATCAATTGACATCTGGGAAGTGGTGGCTTCCTGGCCCAGGCCGTTTCAATGCTTTAAAAATCGATGAGAAGGAAATATATACCAATAAATCGATTTTATAGGAGTATATAACAATACAAAAAAATTAATAAAATACTCCGACGGCCTGGGCCAAGTAGGGACCTATGCATTTCCAGTTATTGATTATTAATTAACATCTGAGAAGTGGTGGCTTCCTGGCCCTAGCCGTTTCAATGCTTTACAAATCGATGACGAGGATATATATACCAATAAATCGATTTTATAGGAGTGTATAACAATACAAAAAATGTAATAAAATACTCAGACGGCCTGGGCCAGGTAGGGACCTATGCATTTCCACTGATTGATTTTCAATTGACACCTGAGAAGGGGTGGCCTTCTGGCCCAGGCCGTTTCAATGCTTTAAAAATTGATGACAAGGAAATATATACCAATAAATCGATTTTTTTTTTAGGAGTATATAACAATACAAAAAATAAAATAAAATGCTCAGACGACCTGGGCCAAGTAGGGACCTATGCCTTTCCATTTATTGAATATCAATTGACATCTGAGAAGTGGTGGCCTCCTGGCCCAGGCCGTTTCAATGCTTTAAAAATCGATGACAAGGGAATATATACCAATAAATCGATTTTTATAGGAGTATATAACAATACAAAAAAATAAATAAAATACTCAGACGGCCTGGGCCAAGTAGGGACCTATGCCCTTCCATTTAATGATTATCAATTGACATCTGAGAAGTGGTGGCCCCCTGGCCCAGGCCGTTTCAATGCTTTAAAAATCGATGACAAGGGAATATATACCAATAAATCGATTTTTATAGGAGTATATAACAATACAAAAAAATAAATAAAATACTCAGACGGCCTGGGCCAGGTAGGGACCTATGCATTTCCATTTATTGATTATCAATTGACATCTGGGAAGTGGTGGCCTCCTGGCCCAGGCCATTTCAATGCTTTAAAAATCGATGACAAGGAAATATATACCAATAAATCGATTTTTTTTTTAGGAGTATATAACAATACAAAAAATAAAATAAAATGCTCAGACGGCCTGGGCCAAGTAGGGACCTATGCATTTCCATTTATTGATTATCAATTGACATCTGAGAAGTGGTGGTCTCCTGGCCCATGCCGTTTCAATGCTTTAAAAATCGATGACAAGGAAATATATACCAATAAATCGATTTTTTAGGAGTATATAACAATACAAAAAAAAAAAAAAAAAATACTCAGACGGCCTGGGCCAGGTAGGGACCTATGCATTTCCATTTATTGATTATCACTTGACATCTGGGAAGTGGTGGCCCCCTGGCCCAGGCCGTTTCAATGCTTTAAAAATCGATGACAAGCAAATATATACCAATAAATCGATTTTTTTTAGGAGTATATAACAATACAAAAAATAAAATAAAATGCTCAGACGGCCTAGGCCAAGTAGGGACCTATGCATTTCAATTTATTGATTATCAATTGACATCTGAGAAGTGGTGGCCTCCTGGCCCAGGCCGTTTCAATGCTTTAAAAATCGATGACAAGGAAATATATAGCAATAAATCGATTTTATAGGAGTATATAACAATACAAAAAAATAAATAAAATACTAAGACGGCCTGGGCCAAGTAGGGACCTATCCATTTCCATTTATTGATTATCAATTGACACCTGAGAAGTGGTGGCCTCCTGGCCCAGGCCGTTTTAATGCTTTAAAAATCGATGACGAGGAAATATATACCAATAAATCGATTTTGTAGGAGTATATAACAATACAAGAAATAAAATAATATACTCAGACGGCCTGGGCCAAGTAGGGACCTATGGATTTCCATTTATTGATTATCAATTGACATCTGAGAAGTGGTGGCCTCCTGGCCCAGGCCGTTTCAATGCTTTAAAAATCGATGACAAGGAAATATATACCAATAAATCGATTTTATAGGAGTATATAACAATACAAAAAAATAAATAAAATACTCAGACGGCCTGGGCCAAGTAGGGACCTATCCATTTCCATTTATTGATTATCAATTTTTACCTGAGAAGTGGTGGCCTTCTGGCCCAGGCCGTTTCAATGCTTTAAAAATCGATGACAAGGAAATATATACCAATAAATCGATTTTATAGGAGTATATAACAATACAAAAAAATAAATAAAATACTCAGACGGCCTGGGCCAAGTAGGGACCTATGCATTTCCATTTATTGATTATCAATTGACATCTGAGAAGTGGTGGTCTCCTGGCCCATGCCGTTTCAATGCTTTAAAAATCGATGACAAGGAAATATATACCAATAAATCGATTTTATAGGAGTATATAACAATACAAAAAAATAAATACAATTCTCAGACGGCCTGGGCCAAGTAGGGACCTATGCATTTCCATTTATTGATTATCAATTGACATCTGAGAAGTGGTGGCCTCCTGGCCCAGGCCGTTTCAATGCTTTAAAAATCGATGACAAGGAAATATATACCAATAAATCGATTTTTAGGAGTATATAACAATACAAAAAAATAAATAAAATACTCAGACGGCCTGGGCCAAGTAGGGACCTATGCATTTCCATTTATTGATTATCAATTGACATCTGAGAAGTGGTGGTCTCCTGGCCCATGCCGTTTCAATGCTTTAAAAATCGATGACAAGGAAATATATACCAATAAATCGATTTTATAGGAGTATATAACAATACAAAAAAATAAATAAAATACTCAGACGGCCTGGGCCAGGTAGAAACCTATGCATTTCCATTTATTGATTATCAATTGACATCTGAGAAGTGGTGGTCTCCTGGCCCATGCCGTTTCAATGCTTTAAAAATCGATGACAAGCAAATATATACCAATAAATCGATTTTTTAGGAGTATATAACAATACAAACAAATAAATAAAATTCTCAGACGGCCTGGGCCAAGTAGGGACCTATGCATTTCCATTTATTGATTATCAATTGACATCTGAGAAGTGGTGGCCTCCTGGCCCAGGCCGTTTCAATGCTTTAAAAATCGATGACAAGGAAATATATACCAATAAATCGATTTTTAGGAGTATATAACAATACAAAAAAATAAATAAAATACTCAGACGGCCTGGGCCAAGTAGGGACCTATGCATTTCCATTTATTGATTATCAATTGACATCTGAGAAGTGGTGGTCTCCTGGCCCATGCCGTTTCAATGCTTTAAAAATCGATGACAAGCAAATATATACCAATAAATCGATTTTTTAGGAGTATATAACAATACAAACAAATAAATAAAATTCTCAGACGGCCTGGGCCAGGTAGGAACCTATGCATTTCCATTTATTGATTATCAATTGACATCTGAGAATTGGTGGCCTCCTGGCCCCAGCCGTTTCAATGCTTTAAAATCGATGACAAGGAAATATATACCAATAAATCGATTTTTTTTTAGGAGTATATAACAATACAAAAAATAAAATAAAATACTCAGACGGCCTGGGCCAAGTAGGGACCTATGCATTTCCATTTATTGATTATCAATTGACATCTGAGAAGTGGTGGCTTCCTGGCCCAGGCCGTTTCAATGCTTTAAAAATCGATGACAAGGAAATATATACCAATAAATCGATTTTTTAGGAGTATATAACAATACAAAAAATAAAATAAAATACTCAGACGGCCAGGGCCAAGTAGGGACCTATGCATTTCCATTTATTGATTATCAATTGACATCTGGGAAGTGGTGGCCTCCTGGCCCAGGACGTTTCAATGCTTTAAAAATCGATGACGAGGAAATATATGCCAATAAATCGATTTTTTAGGAGTATATAACAATACAAGAAATAAAATAATATACTCAGACGGCCTGGGCCAAGTAGGGACCTATGCATTTCCATTTATTGATTATCAATTGACATCTGAGAAGTGGTGGCCTCCTGGCCCAGGCCGTTTCAATGCTTTAAAAATCGATGACAAGGAAATATATACCAATAAATCGATTTTATAGGAGTATATAACAATACAAAAAAATAAATAAAATACTCAGACGGCCTGGCCCAAGTAGGGACCTATCCATTTCCATTTATTGATTATCAATTGACACCTGAGAAGTGGTGGCCTTCTGGCCCAGGCCGTTTCAATGCTTTAAAAATCGATGACAAGGAAATATATACCAATAAATCGATTTTTTAGGAGTATATAACAATACAAAAATAAAATAAAATACTCAGACGGCCTGGGCCAAGTAGGGACCTATTCATTTCCATTTATTGATTATCAATTGACATCTGAGAAGTGGTGGCCTCCTGGCCCAGGCCGTTTCAATGCCTTAAAAATCGATGACAAGGAAATATATACCAATAAATCGATTTTATAGGAGTATATAACAATACAAAAAAATTAATAAAATACTCCGACGGCCTGGGCCAAGTAGGGACCTATGCATTTCCATTTATTGATTATTAATTAACATCTGAGAAGTGGTGGCTTCCTGGCCCTAGTCGTTTCAATGCTTTAAAAATCGATGACGAGGATATATATACCAATAAATCGATTTTATAGGAGTGTATAACAATACAAAAAATGTAATAAAATACTCAGACGGCCTGGGCCAGGTAGGGACCTATGCATTTCCACTGATTGATTTTCAATTGACACCTGAGAAGGGGTGGCCTTCTGGCCCAGGCCGTTTCAATGCTTTAAAAATTGATGACAAGGAAATATATACCAATAAATCGATTTTTTATTAGGAGTATATAACAATACAAACAAATAAATAAAATTCTCAGACGGCCTGGGCCAAGTAGGGACCTATGCATTTCCATTCATTGATTATCAATTGACATCTGAGAAGTGGTGGCCTCCTGGCCCAGGCCGTTTCAATGCTTTAAAAATCGATGACAAGGAAATATATACCAATAAATCGATTTTTAGGAGTATATAACAATACAAAAAAATAAATAAAATACTCAGACGGCCTGGGCCAAGTAGGGACCTATGCATTTCCATTTATTGATTATCAATTGACATCTGAGAAGTGGTGGTCTCCTGGCCCATGCCGTTTCAATGCTTTAAAAATCGATGACAAGCAAATATATACCAATAAATCGATTTTTTAGGAGTATATAACAATACAAACAAATAAATAAAATTCTCAGACGGCCTGGGCCAGGTAGGAACCTATGCATTTCCATTTATTGATTATCAATTGACATCTGAGAATTGGTGGCCTCCTGGCCCCAGCCGTTTCAATGCTTTAAAATCGATGACAAGGAAATATATACCAATAAATCGATTTTTTTTTAGGAGTATATAACAATACAAAAAATAAAATAAAATACTCAGACGGCCTGGGCCAAGTAGGGACCTATGCATTTCCATTTATTGATTATCAATTGACATCTGAGAAGTGGTGGCTTCCTGGCCCAGGCCGTTTCAATGCTTTAAAAATCGATGACAAGGAAATATATACCAATAAATCGATTTTTTAGGAGTATATAACAATACAAAAAATAAAATAAAATACTCAGACGGCCAGGGCCAAGTAGGGACCTATGCATTTCCATTTATTGATTATCAATTGACATCTGGGAAGTGGTGGCCTCCTGGCCCAGGCCGTTTCAATGCTTTAAAAATCGATGACGAGGAAATATATGCCAATAAATCGATTTTTTAGGAGTATATAACAATACAAGAAATAAAATAATATACTCAGACGGCCTGGGCCAAGTAGGGACCTATGCATTTAAATTTATGGATTATCAATTGACATCTGAGAAGTGGTGGCCTCCTGGCCCAGGCCGTTTCAATGCTCTAAAAATCGATGACAAGGAAATATATACCAATAAATCGATTTTATAGGAGTATATAACAATACAAAAAAATAAATAAAATACTCAGACGGCCTGGCCCAAGTAGGGACCTATCCATTTCCATTTATTGATTATCAATTGACACCTGAGAAGTGGTGGCCTTCTGGCCCAGGCCGTTTCAATGCTTTAAAAATCGATGACAGGGAAATATATACCAATAAATCGATTTTTTAGGAGTATATAACAATACAAAAATAAAATAAAATACTCAGACGGCCTGGGCCAAGTAGGGACCTATTCATTTCCATTTATTGATTATCAATTGACATCTGAGAAGTGGTGGCCTCCTGGCCCAGGCCGTTTCAATGCTTTAAAAATCGATGACAAGGAAATATATACCAATAAATCGATTTTATAGGAGTATATAACAATACAAAAAAATTAATAAAATACTCCGACGGCCTGGGCCAAGTAGGGACCTATGCATTTCCATTGATTGATTATTAATTAACATCTGAGAAGTGGTGGCTTCCTGGCCCTAGCCGTTTCAATGCTTTAAAAATCGATGACGAGGATATATATACCAATAAATCGATTTTATAGGAGTGTATAACAATACAAAAAATGTAATAAAATACTCAGACGGCCTGGGCCAGGTAGGGACCTATGCATTTCCACTGATTGATTTTCAATTGACACCTGAGAAGGGATGGCCTTCTGGCCCAGGCCGTTTCAATGCTTTAAAAATTGATGACAAGGAAATATATACCAATAAATCGATTTTTTATTAGGAGTATATAACAATACAAAACATAAAATAAAATGCTCAGACGGCCTGGGCCAAGTAGGGACCTATGCCTTTCCATTTATTGAATATCAATTGACATCTGAGAAGTGGTGGCCTCCTGGCCCAGGCCGTTTCAATGCTTTAAAAATCGATGACAAGGAAATATATACCAATAAATCGATTTTATAGGAGTATATAACAATACAAAAAAATAAATAAAATACTTAGACGGCCTGGGCCAAGTAGGGACCTATGCCCTTCCATTTACTGATTATCAATAGACATCTGAGAAGTGGTGGCCTCTTGGCCCAGGCCGTTTCAATGCTTTAAAAATCGATGACAAGGGAATATATACCAATAAATCGATTTTTATAGGAGTATATAACAATACAAAAAAATAAATAAAATACTCAGACGGCCTGGGCCAGGTAGGGACCTATGCATTTCCATTTATTGATTATCAATTGACATCTTGGAAGTGGTGGCCCCCTGGCCCAGGCCATTTCAATGCTTTAAAAATCGATGACAAGGAAATATATACCAATAAATCGATTTTTTTAGGAGTATATAACAATACAAAACATAAAATCAAATGCTCAGACGGCCTGGGCCAAGTAGGGACCTATGCATTTCCATTTATTGATTATCAATTGACATCTGAGAAGTGGTGGTCTCCTGGCCCATGCTGTTTCAATGCTTTAAAAATTGTTGACAAGGAAATATATACCAATAAATCGATTTTTTAGGAGTATATAACAATACAAAAAAAAAAAAATAAAATACTCAGACGGCCTGGGCCAGGTAGGGACCTATGCATTTCCATTTATTGATTATCAATTGACATCTGGGAAGTGGTGGCCCCCTGGCCCAGGCCGTTTCAATGCTTTAAAAATCGATGACAAGCAAATATATACCAATAAATCGATTTTTTTTTAGGAGTATATAACAATACAAAAAAAAAAATAAAATGCTCAGACGGCCTAGGCCAAGTAGGGACCTATGCATTTCAATTTATTGATTATCAATTGACATCTGAGAAGTGGTGGCCTCCTGGCCCAGGCCGTTTCAATGCTTTAAAAATCGATGACAAGGAAATATATACCAATAAATCGATTTTATAGGAGTATATAACAATACAAAAAAATAAATAAAATACTCAGACGGCCTGGGCCAAGTAGGGACCTATCCATTTCCATTTATTGATTATCAATTGACACCTGAGAAGTGGTGGCCTCCTGGCCCAGGCCGTTTTAATGCTTTAAAAATCGATGACGAGGAAATATATACCAATAAATCGATTTTGTAGGAGTATATAACAATACAAAAAATAAAATAAAATGCTCAGACGGCCTGGGCCAAGTAGGGACCTATGCCTTTCCATTTATTGAATATCAATTGACATCTGAGAAGTGGTGGCCTCCTGGCCCAGGCCGTTTCAATGCTTTAAAAATCGATGACAAGCAAATATATACCAATAAATCGATTTTTTAGGAGTATATAACAATACAAACAAATAAATAACATTCTCAGACGGCCTGGGCCAGGTAGGAACCTATGCATTTCCATTTATTGATTATCAATTGACATCTGAGAATTGGTGGCCTCCTGGCCCCAGCCGTTTCAATGCTTTAAAATCGATGACAAGGAAATATATACCAATAAATCGATTTTTATAGGAGTATATAACAATACAAAAAATAAAATAAAATACTCAGACGGCCTGGGCCAAGTAGGGACCTATGCATTTCCATTTATTGATTATCAATTGACATCTGAGAAGTGGTGGCTTCCTGGCCCAGGCCGTTTCAATGCTTTAAAAATCGATGACAAGGAAATATATACCAATAAATCGATTTTTTAGGAGTATATTACAATACAAAAAATAAAATAAAATACTCAGACGGCCAGGGCCAAGTAGGGACCTATGCATTTCCATTTATTGATTATCAATTGACATCTGGGAAGTGGTGGCCTCCTGGCCCAGGCCGTTTCAATGCTTTAAAAATCGATGACGAGGAAATATATACCAATAAATCGATTTTTTAGGAGTATATAACAATACAAGAAATAAAATAATATACTCAGACGGCCTGGGCCAAGTAGGGACCTATGCATTTCCATTTATTGATTATCAATTGACATCTGAGAAGTGGTGGCCTCCTGGCCCAGGCCGTTTCAATGCTTTAAAAATCGATGACAAGGAAATATATACCAATAAATCGATTTTATAGGAGTATATAACAATACAAAAAAATAAATAAAATACTCAGACGGCCTGGGCCAAGTAGGGACCTATGCCCTTTCATTTATTGATTATCAATTGACATCTGAGAAGTGGTGGCCTCCTGGCCCAGGCCGTTTCAATGCTTTAAAAATCGATGACAAGGGAATATATACCAATAAATCGATTTGTATAGGAGTATATAACAATACAAAAAAATAAATAAAATTCTCAGACGGCCTGGGCCAAGTAGGGACCTATGCATTTCCATTTATTGATTATCAATTGACATCTGAGAAGTGGTGGCCTCCTGGCCCAGGCCGTTTCAATGCTTTAAAAATCGATGACAAGGAAATATATACCAATAAATCGATTTTTTAGGAGTATATAACAATACAAAAAATAAAATAAAATACTCAGACGGCCTGGGCCAAGTAGGGACCTATGCATTTCCATTTATTGATTATCAATTGACATCTGGGAAGTGGTGGCCTCCTGGCCCAGGCCGTTTCAATGCTTTAAAAATCGATGACGAGGAAATATATACCAATAAATCGATTTTTTTTTTTTAGGAGTATTATAACAATACAAAAATAAAAATAAAATACTCAGACGGCCTGGGCCAAGTAGGAACCTATGCATTTCCATTAATTGATTATCAATTGACATCTGAGAAGTGGTGGCCTCCTGGCCCAGGCCGTTTAAATGCTTTAAAAATCGATGACAAGGAAATATATACCAGAATAAATGTATTTTATTGGAGTATAATTATATCAATACAAAACAATTAAATAAAATACTTAGACGCTTAGGGCCAGTTAGGGACGTATGTATTTATTGATTATTAATTGATATCAGAGAAGTGGTGGCCTCCTGGCCCCAGCTGTTTCTTTGCCTGAAAACGAATGACAAGAAAGCACCAATAAATGTATGTTTCTATTGTTTTGATAAGTTCTAATGTATTTTTTGGTATATTACTTCCATAGTCAGTGTTAGTTTCAATTCTCACTAAAAATTAAATTATATGTACTTCATTTTGAGCCCCATACCCAGTGCCCCCCCCCCCCCCCCCCCCCCCCAATAATTTGGAAAAAACAATAGAAAATATCTTGGAATCATTTAAACTTAACCTGAGCATCGTGAGTCAAAGTTAAAAAACTGTTATTTTACTTCGAAACCTCTCCATCTTTTCAACTATTGGAACATATACTTTTGGCTACAGTCCCACACGTACATTTTCTCGTATTGGATTGAGGCTTCTATATGGTTACAAGAAGTACTATATATAACTATATATGTTCGCTCAACCTGCAACTACAAGTCAGTTTGAATAGACTAACCAAACTTCAACAAAAGAGAGATTTGGAGGATTATCCGTGTCTTCAGCCTGCCTGACTGTTGACTGCTTAGTTGCCCTTCTCAAACAGTTAAATCGCAAACAATGGCACCACCAACAACAAGAAGCTGGAGAGAAAAGATGAGGAAGTACAACACCTACAGAAGAAGCTAAAAGAAGCTGATGAAAGGGTGGAGGCGCAACAACTGCAAAGCGACGAGCTTCAGCAATATAGCCGTAGAAACAGCCTCAGAATCTTCGGGATGAAGGAGAGGCCGGGTGAAAAGACCGACGACATCGTCCTAGATGTGGCCAAACGCCTGGGAGCTCAGCTGACGTTGGCTGACATTGACAGGTCGCATCGATCGGGGAAGCCCCCGACCCCTCAGGAGTCTCAGAGAGATGCAGGCCAGAGTCAGAACGCAGCTCAAATCCCCGACCTATACTAGTCAAACTCACAAGCTACCGCTCACGACAAGTGCTGATGACCAAAACGAGGGGCCTGAAAGGTTCAGGCTTGAGTATCACCGAAGATCTCATCAAAAAGAAGCTCGACCTTCTCAGAGCCACCTACAGATGTCCGTCTGTCGAGCAAGCCTGGTCAACAGATGGCAAGGTCATCGCACTCATCAAGGCAACGAACGGTAAGAAGACGACAAAGCACATCACTAGCGAAAGAGACTTACAAAACTTACCACGACCCAGATGAGAACAAAAAACTCACATGCATCAAACAATAAAATCTATAATAGAAACTGATTCCTTGTATCAATGATCTTTTAGGTGTGATCGATTTAAATAACCTGGACATTCGAACTTTTAATGCTAGGTTGTTTAGTAATTATTGATTTTATTTGTGTATTTGTGTATGTTGTATATTTAGTTATGTGTATGCATGTGTGTATCTCCTTCTTCTATTCTTATGATTACACATTGTTTCAAAGATTTCATACTATACTTTTTTAAATTAACATGTAACAATTTTAAATTTGCATTCTTTCATAATACTATGTACTCATTATTATAATGTCTAATGAATATCAATTAACTCCAGATGAAATAAAAACCCAAATTAGATGCATGCCCTAATAATTCATTTTCTTTAATACATTTTAATTGTAGAAGTTTAAATAGAAATTATTTTGAAATTGAAAATGTATTGTGTTCATTAGATTTTGCTTTTGATATTATTGGCCTTTCAGAAACATGGATAAAAACCGATATGTCACCAAATACTATCTTTAATGATTATAAATATGTTGGTTTAGGCCGAAGTGAAAAGCAAGGTGGTGGAATAGGATTTGGTATAAAAAGTAATATTGATTATGAAATAAGGGATGATTTGAATGTGTTTAATAATATTTGTGAAAGTTGTTTTATTGAAATTCCTAAAGCTGGTAAAAATATGATTCTTGGTGTTTTTTTATAGACCACCAGAGAACTCAGTTATTCAATTTATACATATTATTAAAGAAATAATGGAAAAAATAAGTGTAGAGCATAAAGATTGTATATTCATGGGCGATTATAATATTGACATTAAGAAAATTGATCAGTTGAATTATGTAAATGAGTTCTTAGATACTATGTCATCATTTTCTTTTCACCCACTCATTACATCTCCAACTAGAATTACACAAACAACGGCTACATTGATTGATAATATTTGTGTGAATAATTCTAATATTTTTAATCTCTGGTTCTATTATTTGTGATATTTCTGATCATTTTCCAATATTTTCTTTGTTTGATTATTCATTACCGTGTAATACCAATAGAAAACACTTTAAAAGACAAATTAATGACAGCAATGTAAGTAAGTTCTTGGCCAAAATATTAAATGTTAATTTTTCGTTTATAATTTCAAATAGAAATAATGATCCTAATGAATTGTATGATAATTTTATGAAAGTTATTCTTGAAATATACGATTAATGCTTTCCAGTTAAAGAGGTAAACACTTCTCATAAAAAGAATCAATGGTTTAATGTACACTTAAAATGAATGTATAGAAAGAAAAATAGGTTGTATAAAAAATATCTTAGAAAACCCACTGAGGAAAATAAAAGTACTTATAAAACTTTCAAAAATAAGCATGTTAATGATGTTAAAAAAGAAAAAAGGAATTATTATACTCAGAAATTTAATGCAGTTAAAAATAATTTAGGTAAGACTTGGAAAATGATAAATGACCTTTTAGATAATAAAAGAGGAAATCATTTTGATGTTGATAACATTGAATTTTGTAAGAATGGTAATATAATTAATGATAAAAATGACATTGTAAATGGATTTAATGAATATTTTATTAATGTAGGACAATCTTTGACTAATGCGAATGCACAACCTATAGAAAATATGTATATGAAATATTATAAAGAAGAACCCCTCCAGTCTACCCTATTTTTAAAACCAGTTACTGAAAAGGAAATAATAGAAATTGCATGCTCTTTGAAAAATGGTAAATCCCCTGGAATTGATTCTATTGATAATTATGTTGGTTAAATTAGCTATTCATGTATTGTGTAAACCTCTTTGTCACATTTTTAATTTGTGTTTTAAAAAAGGCATTTTTCCAACTAGCTGTAAAATATCACAAGTTATTCCTGTTCATAAAGGCGGAGCAAAAATGTATACTCTAATTATAGACCAATATCACTATTAACATGTTTTTCTAATTACTAGAAAAATGTATTTATACTAGATTGATTAATTTCTTTGACATGCATCATATTTTGTATAGTAAACAATTTGGATTTCGTGAAAATCACTCAACAACACATGCTTTGATAGATTCTGTGAATAATATAATAAATGCTTTTGATAAAAATGATATAACTATTGGGGTTTTTATTGATTTGAAAAAGGCTTTTGATTGTATAGACCACAATATTCTTTTAAATAAATTGTCTTTCTATGGAATACGGGGAATTTCTTTTGATTTAATTAGTAGCTACCTAAGTAATCGCAAGCAATATGTAATGTTTAATTCAACTCAATCTCAATTTAAAAGTGTATTCTGTGGCGTTCCCCAAGGATCAATTTTAGGACCTCTGTTATTTCTTATATATATAAATGACCTCAATTTGTGTTCCGATTTATTGCAATTTGTCCTTTTTGCAGATGATACAAATATATTTTTTAGTCATAGAGATTTAAATTGTTTAAAAACCACAATGAATATTGAATTAAACAAAGTTAATGAATGGTTTTTATATAATAAGTTAGTGTTAAATATTCAGAAAACAAAATTTATGGTATTTGGTAAAAAGACTACTGATAAACAATCTGTCCAGATATATATTAATGATGTTGAGTTACAAAGGGTTGAAACTGTTAAGTTTCTTGGAATTTATATAGATGATAATATGAAATGGAAAAGTCAGGTTAATAAGTTGTGTAATCAGGTTTCAAGAAATATAGGTGTTATAAATAGATTGTCTGAGTTCATACCACAAACTATATTATTAACTTTATACAATACTCTTATATTGTGTCATTTAAATTATGGAATTTCAATTTGGGGATCTTCAAATAATTATTTATTAAATAAAATATTAATATTACAGAAACGTTGTGTACGTATAATATCTAAATCTGGTTTTAGAGCACATACTGCCCCTCTATTTAACACATTTAAAATATTGCCTGTACATGCACTGTATAATTATAATGTCGGTATATTTATGTATTTATATTGTAACGCGCCACGGTGCGTATATTTAATAAGTCTGTAATTAAGACTAGCAACACTTACATTATCGTAATAGTTTGCATGTGAACTTGAAACTTTGGCTTGGACAGGAAGATTGATAAGGATGGATGAACTCACATAATAGGTAAAGTTATAGATTAGTTATGTTAATGTTGTTATTGATTGAATTCGAGTCTTGTGATTGTGAATTGGACAATATGTCGTATTGTAGTGCATTCGAACGACAATGCAGTTGATTTACATGGGCGCTGCGTTGTACGACGCACAGCACAATTTATTCGCATAAGCTAACTTTGGATTTGAAGCTTCATGAAATGTTCCTTAAATCCCTCTTTATTGTCAAATGTTATGACAATGTTATATATTGGATAGTTTAGAATGATATTTGTTACACAGTATGTGAATAGTTCGGAAGCTATACTTTGTTGTTGAAGGATAGAAATTAGCATGTTTATTATTGTAGTTACACTTTTAGCGACTCCAAAACACACGATATGCAAATTACGCATTTAAGCTCATTTGCATACGAGCGTCTTCCGGAGCCAGTAATTGATTAGAAATTACCTTTATTTGTAGTTTTCTGCTATTCAAAAGGAAAGCATGAAATGAATTATAGCTTATATGATAGATAATATAATTGTTAAGAAGGCTTGCTAAATGAACTGATGCATTATGTATAGATTTCTTAGACATAAGGGATTTTGATAGGAATTTGTGCATGAGTATTTACTTGAAACGGACTCGGTTAGCGAGCGGCGCGCGTATGCGTTTAGTGGAATGTACACGGTTCAATTGTGTTTGCTAGTTGTGGATTTTGATTGAATTATAACTCTTTGGATGAGTTATGTGCTCGGAAATATGGCTTGTATGATAGCCAGGGAAATATTGAATTATATGGTGAAGTTGATATGAGAATAAGTGATGAAGTCTTTGTATAATTGGATAAACTCGGCAATAAAACGAGCCGGTTTGGTATCTTTCCACTACGCGCGCACGCGTACGCAGCATCGTAGGTTGCTTTCCTCTTAGTCCGCATAAAGTGCTTATATAGAAGTGCATTTCTTGGATCGAGAGCTTTTGGCCGCGAGGCCATACACGAGAGCTCCTCCAGGTCGCGAGGCCTACACGTAGCTCTCGGCTCAAACACTCGCAAAACCTCTCCTTTTGGAGCTTGCGAAACTTAGTAATTACTTTAGTCCCACATCCAAAAGGTATATAAGTATTGCTAGTTAATTGATATAAAGTCGCGAAAGAACGTGACTATAAAAGTATAAGTATTGCTAGTTACTTGATATAAAGTCACGAAAGAACGTGACTATAAAAGTATAAGTATTGCTAGTTAATTGATATAAAGTCGCGAAAGAACGTGACTATAAAAGTAGAAGTATTGCTAGTTAATTGATACGTGACTATAAAAGTAGAAGTATTGCTAGTTAATTGATATAAAGTCACGAAAGAACGTGACTATTAAAGTAGAAGTATTGCTAGTTAATTGATATAAAGTCACGAAAGAACGTGACTATTAAAGTAGAAGTATTGCTAGTTAATTGATATAAAGTCACGAAAGAACGTGCCTACAAAAGTATAAGTATTGCTTAGTTTTCCCTTGTTAAATGTAAGTCACGAGATAGCGTGCATGTTATAAATATAAGTCACGATAGTGTGTAGATACTTCATTATTTGATCAATTATAGTATACCAGTGGCGATAGGGACTTGTAATTATATTTGAATAAATAGTGTTTTTATATTCTTTTTGTTCAAACTGAAATATTTGTCCACACACTTTGTGTTTTCATTTATTGTCTTACATTATAATAAACACAATCAACAACTCACCACTCTCGCATGACGCCATATATTTTGGCTAAACGAACCCACACATAATTAATACCCGTCCTTGTCTCTAGAAGCTAACATCTTTTGTGCAATTGCTATACCGCTCGGCTATATTTGCAAATGGCTTCTGGGGACATTGAAAATGGCGCCGCCCCCATCACAAGTCAGGAAACTGACGAAGTTGGTGGGAGTATTAGCGGAGGCCATTACAAATTTGGTGTCAGAAGTAGTGGGATACATGCGATGAGTATGAGAAATAAGAAAAGTAAAATGGACAAAGACACGAAAGGTCACAAATCAGCAGAGATCGAAGATTCAGCTGATGAAACACAAAGTGAATTTTCAAACGCCACGAAAACTAGCTCGCAAAGTTCTAAATCAAAGAAAGTAGGATTTCAGACACGCTTGCTAGTTCAATTGACAAAACTTGTTGATCGAATGATGAAGAAAACGCGTAGGCACAGACACGTTAATTCTAGGGAAACCACAGAAGAACTATCCGATATTTCTTCTATGTCAGGAAGCGAGGTAGTACAAAGATTCTTGGACAACGAACACATGCCGCACAGCCAACAAATTGTCCCGAAACAGGAATCAAACGAATTCCGCCCCGAAACGAAATCGGCTGTACATAATGGAAGTCCAAGCTTCCATAAACAAACTCCCGTGCTTAACGAAAGCACAAGCTTTCACAAACAAAGTCCCGTTCCCAAAGAAGGCACAAGTTTCCGTGAACATGACAAAGAAACACGCCCCGTACGACATAATCGTCCTACAGTCATAATGCCAGACAAATATGACGGAAAGTCAGATTGGACAGATTATATCTCCCACTTTGAATCGTGTCAAGTTCTAAATGCTTGGTCCGATGATCAAGCAGTACAAGTCCTAGCAGCTAGCCTTCGAGGTCCCGCACTTAGGTTGTTAAATGAACAAAAGAACACAACATGGACCTACGAGGAAATGAAAATGAAATTGGCATTACGTTTCTCTCCTGCCAAACAATCGGACGCGTATTTGTTAGAACTTAGAAATCGTAAGAGACGACAAAACGAGTCTCTCCGTGAACTAGGTCGTAACATTCGAGAACTAACCGATAAGGCATACCCGAACTTTGATTCAAGTAGCATCAATAGGTTAGCAAAGATTCACTTCATTGATGCTATTCACAGTTCAGAAATACGTGCCGGTATACTACATGCAAGAGCAGCCTCTCTTGATGAAGTTATTCAAGCCGCAATAACCACAGAAACTTTCCTCCAAACTGAAGCACAACGAGTAGGATGGAAGCGAACCACCTACAACCGAATGGTAGAATCCAACTCTCCCACACCAACTGATCCTCTAAACGTCACGAAAGAAATCCTAAGTGCTGTTGAGGAAGCAGTTGAACGAAACATGAACCGTAGAGTTCTCCAACGTCCGTCCCGTGATCCAAACACTGTGGTATGCTTCTATTGTGGTAAACTTGGACACTTAGGGAAAAACTGCCGAAACAAACACGTAGACTCAAACCCATGTTTCAACGGTCGACATCGTACCCCAGATCCCGAAACATGGAGACGCCGAGAAAAGTCCGTTGATAGATGGTCACCCCAACGATCAATGGGGCGATCAAATTATGAATAAGTCATATCTAACCGTCGTATTGATTCTAGTTTGATAGTAATGTTTTTATATTAAGTGATAGTTCTCGAATATGACCTAAACTTTTGTGATTTGAATAATAAACTTGTTAGGGCTCATGTCATTAGTTAAAAGCGTATGTTGAATGCTTAGCAATTTAATTGCGAAACGACTTCATCAATTGTTTGGAAGGTCATGCCGGACAGTTCTGTCTGCCAGGCCTCATTGGTGAACTCTAAGGTTAACGAGCGCAAAGAATTATTGATGTACCCTAACATTTTGGAAGAATTTTAGACACTAACGTGATATTTAATCGCAGTATAAATTGTCGCAAGTTTGAAACGGTCAGGAACAGTGATAACTTTCCGAGGCAAGGTAAAAACCTTTGCTGTTATCACATACCTGAAAAACTATTAGTCGATACTGTACTTATGGTCACGATAGACACGTTAGAATCCGACAGTGAACAAATCCCTGAACCCTGTCGACAATTCGGTGACAACACTGAATACAAGTTAGGCGATACCAACGAACTTGACGAAATAGTAGTTAATTAAAAAAATAATATTAATTTGAGTTTCCCGATATCGCGGAATGATATTGAAGCTGTGAGTAGGAATATATTGCCTTCGGAACTTATGTTTTATCATTCAAGACAATCGGTCTTGTTTGAACGTTATGTTAAGGACAGTTAAAATGTTAACCGGCATGGATCCCTTTTCCGACAGTAATTTGTTAATGATCGGAATTGATGAACTATTAAATGTTATTATCCGGGCGTAAGATAGAATGTTTTGAATAAAGGTCCCTTAAGTTAGCTACTCAGGGATAAGAACTTCTAAACTTAGGCGGGTAGGAATGAAGGTACCATTGGCCTTCATTCCAATACTCGGTGCGCGAGTACAAAGTCGCACATGTATGAGGGGAGGAAGGCACCTCTTTACTTGAGGCTATAGTAGTATAAGTACAAGCCCAATGTGGAGCATATCGGATATGGCTCTGGAAATATGTCCTCTCACTGAAACTATGAACGAAACTTATACCACGTTCTAGTAATCAAGATAAAATAAGATTACTTCACCAAGTTCGTTGAAACATGTTCCCTAACACCCAAATTCCCACCCCCTATCAGAGAAAAAAAAAATTACGTCCAAACATGTGATATCCCGTGCGATATAAACTGGACGAAATCTTCTCGGTGGTACAACTTAGTTTCCTCTCAGAAACTACACGTATCACAACCTCGAGAGGAGACAGCGAAACTTAGCTAGAAACTAGGCTGAACTTTACGACGGAGATAAGAGACTGGTCGCATCAAAGACTACACGTGATGGTGAAGTAACAGTTGGTCAACAATCCTGACGAGGAGCAGATCAACGCGTCACTGCACTGTTACTATGGCGGAGAAGACTTGGATAAATTATACGCTTGATAACCTACAAGCAAGAAACGAACTCTAAATAAAGATTTTACAAAGAATGAATATGATATGATATAAATGTTTTCACAAATGTTTTCTCTCTTTCACTCTATCTATTTCTTCTATCTTCAGACTATCTCTTCTCTTTACTGTTCCATTTTCTCTCTTTCTCTTCCTCTCTTCATTCTCTATTTTTAGTATTTGCATTTGAAATTATTGTAACGCCACTGAGTAGATACAAGATTATCGTTATTAAGCATTAAAATGTACATTTTGAGTGATGACATAAATTAATTACAAAATTGTTAAGTTTGTTCTTATGATTACCAAAAGAACATCGAATTGACACATTTGGAAGAAAGACGGATGTCTTAAGTTGCAAACAATAATTGATGATGAGTGAGGTTGATGATGATGGTGGCGCCAACACAACTATCCCTGTCCCGAATGTAATTTAGGTGATTCTCTGTGAGTGGGCAAAATAAGACAACCATCATAACTTCCAAATGTCGAACTGAAATATTATATTAGAAGCGTTTTTTAATTGTTTTGTAAATAAACACTTTGATATTTGCGATTAAGAGCAAGTATGAGAACTTTAATTAGGTTCATCACTCGAAATATAGGTGTTGCACTCGAAATACGAGGACGTATTTTATGGGGAGGAGGGCTGTGTAACGCGCCACGGTGCGTATATTTAATAAGTCTGTAATTAAGACTAGCAACACTTACATTATCGTAATAGTTTGCATGTGAACTTGAAACTTTGGCTTGGACAGGAAGATTGATAAGGATGGATGAACTCACATAATAGGTAAAGTTATAGATTAGTTATTGTTATTGATTGAATTCGAGTCTTGTGATTGTGAATTGGACAATATGTCGTATTGTAGTGCATTCGAACGACAATGCAGTTGATTTACATGGGCGCTGCGTTGTACGACGCACAGCACAATTTATTCGCATAAGCTAACTTTGGATTTGAAGCTTCATGAAATGTTCCTTAAATCCCTCTTTATTGTCAAATGTTATGACAATGTTATATATTGGATAGTTTAGAATGATATTTGTTACACAGTATGTGAATAGTTCGGAAGCTATACTTTGTTGTTGAAGGATAGAAATTAGCATGTTTATTATTGTAGTTACACTTTTAGCGACTCCAAAACACACGATATGCAAATTACGCATTTAAGCTCATTTGCATACGAGCGTCTTCCGGAGCCAGTAATTGATTAGAAATTACCTTTATTTGTAGTTTTCTGCTATTCAAAAGGAAAGCATGAAATGAATTATAGCTTATATGATAGATAATATAATTGTTAAGAAGGCTTGCTAAATGAACTGATGCATTATGTATAGATTTCTTAGACATAAGGGATTTTGATAGGAATTTGTGCATGAGTATTTACTTGAAACGGACTCGGTTAGCGAGCGGCGCGCGTATGCGTTTAGTGGAATGTACACGGTTCAATTGTGTTTGCTAGTTGTGGATTTTGATTGAATTATAACTCTTTGGATGAGTTATGTGCTCGGAAATATGGCTTGTATGATAGCCAGGGAAATATTGAATTATATGGTGAAGTTGATATGAGAATAAGTGATGAAGTCTTTGTATAATTGGATAAACTCGGCAATAAAACGAGCCGGTTTGGTATCTTTCCACTACGCGCGCACGCGTACGCAGCATCGTAGGTTGCTTTCCTCTTAGTCCGCATAAAGTGCTTATATAGAAGTGCATTTCTTGGATCGAGAGCTTTTGGCCGCGAGGCCATACACGAGAGCTCCTCCAGGTCGCGAGGCCTACACGTAGCTCTCGGCTCAAACACTCGCAAAACCTCTCCTTTTGGAGCTTGCGAAACTTAGTAATTACTTTAGTCCCACATCCAAAAGGTATATAAGTATTGCTAGTTAATTGATATAAAGTCGCGAAAGAACGTGACTATAAAAGTATAAGTATTGCTAGTTACTTGATATAAAGTCACGAAAGAACGTGACTATAAAAGTATAAGTATTGCTAGTTAATTGATATAAAGTCGCGAAAGAACGTGACTATAAAAGTAGAAGTATTGCTAGTTAATTGATACGTGACTATAAAAGTAGAAGTATTGCTAGTTAATTGATATAAAGTCACGAAAGAACGTGACTATTAAAGTAGAAGTATTGCTAGTTAATTGATATAAAGTCACGAAAGAACGTGACTATTAAAGTAGAAGTATTGCTAGTTAATTGATATAAAGTCACGAAAGAACGTGCCTACAAAAGTATAAGTATTGCTTAGTTTTCCCTTGTTAAATGTAAGTCACGAGATAGCGTGCATGTTATAAATATAAGTCACGATAGTGTGTAGATACTTCATTATTTGATCAATTATAGTATACCAGTGGCGATAGGGACTTGTAATTATATTTGAATAAATAGTGTTTTTATATTCTTTTTGTTCAAACTGAAATATTTGTCCACACACTTTGTGTTTTCATTTATTGTCTTACATTATAATAAACACAATCAACAACTCACCACTCTCGCATGACGCCATATATTTTGGCTAAACGAACCCACACATAATTAATACCCGTCCTTGTCTCTAGAAGCTAACATCTTTTGTGCAATTGCTATACCGCTCGGCTATATTTGCAAATGGCTTCTGGGGACATTGAAAATGGCGCCGCCCCCATCACAAGTCAGGAAACTGACGAAGTTGGTGGGAGTATTAGCGGAGGCCATTACAATATTTTAATGATTTATTACCTACAAATTTCCATTCATTCTTTGACAGAAATATTGATATTCATTCTTACAATACCAGAGGAAAGTTAAATTATCGTGTTATTTATGGTCAATCTTCCCTCTCACGTACATTAATATCATACAATGGTCCACTGCTGTGGAACGGTTTACCTGAAAATATCAAGAATGCAAAATCGCTGAATATATTTAAATTTAAATTTAAAGAGTACATTTTTAATAACCTTTAGCATTTCATGCTTCATTATTATTTCCTATCTTTGTGAAATATGTTAATAGAGTAACGTTATTTTTCTTCCTTATCACTTGACTCTTATTTCAGTTTTAAATATCCAGGGGTTATGCTTATAAGTCATTTGTGACTTTTTATAATCCCCACATTTACATAATGTTAGTGCAATTTTGTGTTTTCTTTGTTTTCTCTTCTGTTATACTTGTTCGTATGTGTTATGCTATATTGTTTTAATTCAACTCTATGTACATATGTTCATGTTTGTTATGCAAATGTGGAATAAATTCAATTCAATTCAATTCAATATTACATAAGGGGCCATTTTTTGAAGAAAAAAACATAGAAATACATAAGGTGTTCCCCCCCCCCCCCCTCCCCCGTCCGACCACGCGCTACGCCACTGCCCATAACAAATACCTAAGCTAAATTGCTAAAGGCTGAATACGAATAATGAACAAAGGAATAAGAAATTGCGAATATCGAATAAGGAATAAGTAACCAACTTCACATTGCGAATATCGAACAAGTAACAAGTAACCAACTTCACATTGCGAATATCGAACAAGTAACAAGTAACCAACTTCACGCCGGTCCAAAAACCCTCCAATTTGGTTGGAAATATTTCGGCTACTCACCTGAATTTTCACGACTAGGCAGATGTTTACTCTCTTTCTGCAATTGTGCTGTCCCAAATACGTTTACAAGTTGTAATTCTGGTAAAATTAACACTTTTCCGAGGTAAACACCGCCCGATGTTTGATGACCAAGAATTCCCGTAACATGCTATTCAACGCAATTGCACAATGTAGTATTGTATTCGCCGTGTATAGACATCTGCATAACACACGGCTCGCGAATATAATACCGTTGCATGTATAACCTGCACGCGCGCGCGCCGTATCCGTCTACACGGCGAATACAATACTACCATGTGCAATTGAGTACTTGAATAGCATGTTAGTGTTACGGGAATTTCTTGGTCATCAAACATCGGGCTGTGTTTACCTCGGAAAAGTGTTAATTTTACCAGAATTACAACTTGTAAACGTATTTGGGACAGCACAATTGCAGAAAGAGAGTAAACATCTGCCTAGTCGTGAAAATTCAGGTGAGTAGCCGAAATATTTCCAACCAAATTGGAGGGTTTTTTGGGTGGATAAGTGGCTAGATACAGAACGTGTACACTATGGACTAGGACTAAAGGTATGACATGTTTAAAAAAAACGTCCAAATGTTAATGTAAATGTCTCTACCTTTAGTCTTCTTGGACTAGGTATAAATAGACAAATGAAGAATAAAATGTGATATGTGAATATGTGTTCCTTTATTTGTTTACAAACTAATTAGATAAGATCTGCAAGCTCGTTACACAATGTCAATGTCGAGCTACCATCGAAGGATCCTGGAGAAGATTGCTCCAGACCTCCTAAATGATCTTGATGTCGGTGATGTCATCCCCCACCTCGTGGCAGATGAAGTCCTAACTAGGAACGATGTTCAGAAGGTTAACAGCAACGCCACATCAAGAGATAAGGTAACAGAGCCAGGGGGGAAATTTATTTGATGCATTTTATTTTTTAGTATGACTATGAGCATAATTTTACAAAAAATAGAATGGTAAAAAAATGTCCAGCCTTTGCTTCACTTATACTTCATTTCATGGGCTATTTTACTACCCTGTTTATTTTTCAATGTACAACTTAACAATACTCATGTAAGCGATGTCAAGATTGGCTAGCTGATGCAGTTAAATTAATCCATGTACTTTGTTAGATATTGCCAAAAATGACACTTGAGACTTCAATCCTATACCAAAATCATTGTAAGATATGTCTGAATGATGTGTGAAAGTTTTATTGAAAAAGAACACTGCTTTCCTGGTTAAAAAATAGTGTCAGATTTTACAACTAATTCTGAGTTATTTGCCGTAGATTTGAACGTGACCTTTCACCTTTGTGACTGTCTGTAGACGGTCTTGAGCTGAATGATTTTCAATGACAGATATCTTCATGTACTAAATGGACATTTGAACAAGTTGACCCTATTTTTACCATAAGCTAAACAACACAGTAGAAGAGAAATATGGAAGATTAAAGTAATTTTCGTAAAGTTAGACAAAGTACATGGATCACTTTAACCCCTTGTCTTGCATGGATGCTAGCTGATCATGTTACTTCTTTATTCCCCTATACTAGGAATTTACAGACCAATTGAATAATTTCTTTTTAAAATTTTCTGACATGCATGTTTCAACATCCGACCAAAGGAAATAACATCGGCTGAGAAAGAGTCACTTTCTTTATATCATGTTTACAGTTTGGGAGCCTTTTAAAAGCCAAATTTCTCTCTCTTCTCTTGTTTTTTAAATAAATATATTCCCCAAATTATAAATAATTAACCTGTTCAGGACTGGTCCCAAAAATACTCAGGCATCGGTCTATGGAGATTGTATGTTATAGCAAAATCAATCAGTCCTGAACGGGTTGATGTGTGAAAATATATGGAATCGCATCTAGAGAAGGCTCCAACCTATGAGGTTGTATGCACTAATTTACAAGATTTACCCCTAAAGTATACTGATATACGGGGGCTGAGGGCGATTTTGCCCCCTAATTTTCAAAATAGCCCCATAGAATTGCCATAGGGTAGTATGTTAACTATTTTGTGATATCCATTAGATTGAAAAAGTAGCCTCCTAAAAATAAAAAAAAAACAATTCCTGCAATGGTACTGAATGCCCTTCTCACTCTCACTTGACAATATTCTGTCATACTGTGTACATTTATCATTGTTATTGTACATTTGATGTAATTTAATCTGTAGGGTCACTAGGGTGGTGGCACATGCTTTATGGTTTAAGAAATACAAATTTATGTTAGTCTATCATGTATTGATTATTAATACTAAACCTTTTGTTCATTTACACATCCAGGTCTCTGCCCTGCTAGACATTATACCAAGGAGGGGGGCTGGTGCCTACTTGTCCTTCCAGAATAGTCTGATGAAGACGGATGGATCTATGCATCTCTACCAGACCATGAAGCATCTTGAGCAAGAAGTGCCATGTGATCCATCTAATGATCAGCCACCCATGACTGAAGGTACGGCCATGTAGCAGTAATGCAGGCAGAAGTGACACAGGACTCAACCTGTTGCTTCCTTTTAATAAACCTGGAGTCCCCTGTAAAAAGTCTAACAAGTCTGATACCTGAGAAGAGAACCTGCTTGATGCTCAGTAACTTTACCAATACCAACTAAGAAAAAACTAGGACCTGCATAAATTTAGTCAAGTATCAAAAGTATGCAAATTACTGGTTTAACATTTTCACAGAAAGGTCAAGTGATCTATTGTCTGATGGATTTGAATTGGTAGTAAAGAGAGGCAAGCATACCTCCAGTAGCAGAGTTCATAGTAAATGGGCTAGACAACTTCCACAATGTTTTTCATGTTGCCAGCAAGTTATGTCCTTTTGGTCTGTGAGTAAAGATGTGCCACTGATTGGAATTTGGGCAATTATGAATTATGTCATATTAAATGTACCTACTACACACACAACATTTTTCTTTCTTTTTGAAACAGAATGCACCGATTCCTGGTCAAGGGATGTACCCATGAGTGATGCATCTGAGCTGGACACCGGGCTGTTGAATTCAATCGACCCCTGGCAGCCGGCCAACCCCCGGCAGCCAGCCAACCCCTGGCAGCAGGCCAACCCCCGGCAGCCGGCCAACCCGAACAAACTCCTGAAGGACCAAAACTTCCTTGACCTTGCCAAGGGGCTTGGAGAGCACTCGCAAACGCTGGCCATTAGCCTGGGGCTGACCAGGGCCGATTTCTACCACTGCCAAGTGGGAAACCAGTTCAACCCACAGGGACAGACCTTTGACATGCTCTACAAATGGAAGAGCAAGAACGGACGGAAGGCCACGGTTTCCGCGCTGCTCTCCGCATGCAGGTCTATTGAGGTCCTAGATGAGGAAGTGTATGAGTTCCTGTACAATTTGTGATCCTCAAATGTATCTAGTACCCTATAACTTTTTGAAACACTTTGTATAACTTGTGAATAATGTTTTGTACAAGTAGGCAAGAAAGATTGGGCAGAGAGCCACCATGACTGAAAAGCTGTCTGAATGCAGTGCTGTTTAGGTTGTGAATAAAGAAGTGAGCAAGTTTTTGTTGAACTTGTAATCAGATGATTAATTTAACATGGTATTATTGGTATAAAATGTGAATATAACCTATAAAGTTGTGTTTTGGGCACTGCTCTACAAGACAAAGATCAATTAAGGGCTGAAGATTAGAGTTTCCGTGCTGCTGTCTAAATGCAAGTCATTTGAGATCCTAGATGAGGAAGTGTACGAGTTCTTGCACAACTTGTGATCCTCAAACGTACATGTATTAAGTATAATTTTTGTTCACATCTTGTATAACCTGTGTAAGATGTGTTTGTACTTTCCTCTACAGTACAAGTCGACAAGAAAGGGGATGCGTCATTTGGAGCACGCAGCTGTCTGCATGCAGCGCTGTTGGGGTCCGGTATGGATGAAGATGATATAACTCTGGTCACCACTTTTATATGTTGCGATGTCGTCAGTTGAGAAAGAGAATGGTGCTATCATCACTGGTTGTACTTTTGAAATAATCATGTTAAAGTTTGGCATTCTTGTATAAACCCAATTTAGCTAGAGCTATTTTTTAACTACATATTCCCAAATCAATAAATAACCATGATCTGTAGATAATTAGCACCAAATATATAAGGCTACAAGATGGTAGTAGAACCCAGTTTAGCAAACAAATCTACTAGAAGCCGTTCTCACTCTCACCTGCTGAAGTATGTTATTTTCATATAGATTAATTTTGTGTGCATTTTCTACATACTAGTAGAAAGGAGGGAATATGCAGATAACAAAAACATGACTGTATAGCTGGCCGCATGCAGGGCTATAAAGGTCTGAGTTGAATAATTGTGCATGTATGCAGTGCTCAAAATTAGCATAGGCCGCTGGACCAGGGCCACTAAAAATTAGCTCTGGGCCACCAAATTTGTATTAATTCTAAATTCTACTGGCCTGTACGGGCATCCAAATTTAACAGAATTTGTTATTTTTTCTTTGTTTAGGGCCACCAGATATAGGTTTCAAGCCACTCAAAGTTGAACAATCTTGTTTTTACTTGCCCGACAGGGCCACAAGGCAAAAAGGTTGATTTCTAGCATTGATGTATGACCTTTTTACAACTTGTGATCCTTATTACTGATATACCTTTTAAAATATATAATATGTCTTATCAAGGAGGTACTAGGCAGTACCTCCTTGGTCTTATGCATTTTCCTTGGAGATAAATGAAATTTTAGGTGGAGGGAATCTTTGCAGTGCTGTTGTTTGTATGCAGGGCTATCAAGGTTTTTGATGAAGATATGCGATGAAATGACAGCATTTACATGTGAATGGGTCTATGTATTTATTTTTGTTGCAAAAGGAAATAATACTCTAATGGAAAATGTTGCTGTGTTGCTATCTACTTCTAGGGCTGCAGAGATTTTTATTAGGAGATAAGCTATACAATTTGTGTTTATATCAAAATATTAATTTTAACTTCCAATTTATTGATTATATTTGTTTGTAACTAATTAGTACATAATATTTTGATTATGTAGATACGAGCTTGTATTTTCACCTATTCAATGATTGCAGGTACATAAGGTACACAACTGGTGTAAGCTTTTCAGTACATCAACTGAAGAATGAATATGTTTTATACGTTGGATAACTCTGAATGAAAAGCATATAAAGAGTTTATAAGTAAACAAAGTAAAAAAGAGTTTAACGTTAAATAGTCAACTGAAGAATGAACATATGACATATTCATGAACATTATATAAGTTTGATTACTCTGAATGAAAAGCGTAACAAGAGTTTATAGTTAAATAGTCATACATGTAGTACTATGTATATATTATTATGTACAGTTCATCTGTCATGATGAATGAAAGTTTGTTCAAAATATCATAAGAGTATTTAGTTTACATTATGAAATATTATTTAGTTATGATTAAACTAAGGAGCTATTTAAATATTGGAGTAATTTCAATTATGATTTGTTGTATTCCCAAAGTATATTTACTTTCATGTTTTGTTTCATTTTGCAAGTTAGTCTTTTTGGAGCAATGTCAGTCTCTGTTAAAACATTCTAAAGTGCAATATTTAAGGTCCTTAATCAGTTTGAAGTAATTGACATATATATGGCACGCAAGTTAAAAAGAAGTATAATATGCATGTGGGTAAATGTTAGTTTATAACTAGCATTCAGACCCATATCCATGAATCCCTGCTAGCTTGACCTTAATTGGGTGATAGGGCTAAGAAAGGTACTAGTGGTACTTTTAACATTTTCAAGGCGATTTGATTTTGGTATAAAATTTCATTCTCCATAGACCCCAGACCCCAGAATGTTTTTTAAACCAGTCTTAAATGGGTTGATTTCTTACTAGTATGATGTTAATTACTATTAAACTAAGATGAGCTTCATCAGCTCCCTTCAAGATTCTGAAATCCCCATAGTTCAAACCCCCCCCCCCCCCCTTGATGATAGAGGGGCTGTTTTGGGGGGTTCAACCCCCTCCCCCTTTTAAAAATGTAAGTGGTCTCGACCACCTGTGTGAGGTTGACTAAAACTGAAATTGTAATGCATGTTGAAAATTACGTTTACCGTACATTATTTTTAATTTGTGTGTTTCGGCCATAATTTGATACAATTTGAAAGATTTTTGCAGAAAGAGAAAGTTTTGGGTAAACTTTTCTGAATGTCATAACTTATAACTGGATGTACTATTAATATACTGCCCATTTGTTTTGTAGCCAAGTGTGTATATATGCAAACAAACCAAAAACTCTCAATACTCTGTGTACCTATCCATTGTGATTCCACATTCCACAATGACAAAGAAAGAAAATATGTTTTTCTTTTATCATACCATCAACAAAAAACAAAAAAATGTACATATATCTTCAATTTAGTAAAATATGATTTGAATTACTATATTGTGTATGGTATGATGGTAGCTTTTCTTTAAACATGCCAAAATGTTTTTGTTGGGTCTTGTTTAAACATAAACGCTTTGTTTGCAGTCACGGTGAAATTTTAATCAAGTAACTCTTTGCTCTATGCATAGTCAAATATATGTGTGTGGTACTAGTACTTTTTGCAGCCTTTATGTTGTTGTTTTGATGTTCCCACTTGCCACAATGTTATCTTAAACCCACACCCCAAACAACTTTCTAATATATGAAAGAGAATAGTTTTATTAGTCCATTTCACCAAAAAGTTGAGAGAAATATGTTTCCAGGAAAATATTCTCCTTAATTTGAAAACTCATCAGCATACTAAATTATTTATTTGTCGCTCTCAGAAGAAGACTATCATCTATTGTGTATGAACTTAAAAGGGTGGTTAAGCTCATATGACAACAGAAGTAGTCTGTTACTGCAGACCCTTGTAAAGCTTATTATTTGAATGAGGTTCCCTTTAATATGTAGTACCACGCTCAAGTTGGCAAAGGGATTTAGACTAGGCTATCATGCACCTGTTGAACACACAATTTTGCAACATAACAGGCACTTTAGAATTAGGGATATGGATTAAAGTGATTCATTAACTTAAAAATTGTTTTTCAGAAAGTAATATTTTAAACTTCACTCATATATAACAATATCATCATGAGAACACTGTTGACCAGGTAAAAAAAGGAAAATTGATGTCAGCTTTTATCAACTATCGCCCATTAATTTTGACTACAATATACTACGGTATAAAGTGTTCCAGAATGCTTTTCAATTCAATTGTAAATATCTCCATAATTAGGAAGACATTTGACAAAATTGAAACCCTTTCCATTCTTCTGATACCATACACCAAACAACAAGGTACACGAGAAATGTGGAAGCTCCAAGTGATCTTGGTTTGAAATTGATATTGTTTAATGGATCACTTTAAGGTTCAGGTTAAGTTTAGGGTTGGGGAAATGGAAGGCACTGTGTACTAGACCAAATTAATGTTAATTAACAAACAACTTTATATCACATCACAACAGCAGTTACAAATATTCCAGCTACTAAGGTCACAAGTTCACTTAGTAATTTTCTGCACATTAGGTTTTCAAAAATAGATATAAACACAATTTATCTTCTAGATCTGATTTTATTCCATCATATATTTTCTAAAAAATTAACAGCATTCATATTTCATAACAATTCATACATATGTAAATACATAGAGTGCATAGCATGACAGGACAAGTACAATATATTTTGAATTATGACTATGAAACATAATCTGGACCACATAATGCAACATTCATGTACATGTATAGACATTATTATTAGCTTAAAAAGTAATCTCTGTAATAATAATAATATAATAATGTTTTATTTACCCAGGGTAGCCACTTCAGTGACGGACACTACTCTTCCAGTGGGCCCTGCATAACATTAATGTTACTATTACCCTACTCCACTCAGTAGGTACCATTTCTATTATAGACCGGTATGACCCAGCCAGGGTTCGTACCCACGACCTCCCGTGCATGAGATGGACGCTCTACCACTGAGCCACATGCCCGGTTATGTAAATAACAGTTCAATTATTGGATATTCTACTACCAATGACATTTTCACCATATAATACTAGCAATATAATAGATCCGCTTATTCAACAAAAACTTACCCAATATGAGCTAATATAAATAAATCTTGCTCTTTCTAGCTAAATAAATGTAGTAATATTGTTTAAAATCTGCAATGCTGATATTAAATGTGTACAGTGTAGACAGGTATACATTACATAGAATAGTGGAACCTCATTATAAAGAGCTCTGTATAACACAGTGAATTTACTAGTGTTACCCTGATGCAACAATGTAAATGTCATGGTCCCAATATCCTCAATACACAATACAATGAGGCTCCACTATATTCATTCCTTTAACCCATTCAAGACTAGTAGACTACTAGTATTTCAATTTTGGTAACATGCATTCTCCAGAGACCTCAGTCTGGCATTTTCTACCAACACGGCCCACGGTCTTGGCATGCATGACTAAAAGAACCAAATGCTCTTTGTAATATGTTTAGAACATCGGTTCTTTTAGTCATGCATGCCAAGTCTGGGCACGCTTTGGTAGTTGTGGGCACGTGTTGGTAGTTGTGGGCACGTGTTGGTAGAGAATGCCGTCAGTCTGAGTATTTGGGAGAACGGTCCTAAAAGGGTTAAATTTGCTCCAAGTTTTAAGAAGACAATATAAGAATTGCTGCAACAAATCAATAATCTTTTTAATGGGAAATTCAGAAGACATACATGTATTTCTCATATTGAACTAGCAAATACAAATTCATTCATGACCAACAAAAGTATGACCTTGAAGTCGATACACATCAAATAATCTTTTCAAATCTGAAAAACAAAAATATTGCACACAACTATAAATGATTCTGACAAGCAATTCAAGACCGAAAACACTTTCACCAGGTATACAACTAACGCAAGAAAATATTGTTCACAGTAAACCTAATAGGTCTGGATTAAATATTGATGAAATGAAAAGAGCAAATGACGTTCAAACAGAGAAGTACCGGTATGTGTATAGCATTTGTCAATAAGCCAGTTAGGCAATATATTCAGATTTTGTACATATCTATATATTTAATATATATCTCCAATGTTTGTGGCGTTGAGCTCTAAACCCCGATCACGGGAAAACTGTTCGATGAGTCAATCACGCATATAGAAAGACTAAGTGTGCTAGCCATTACTGTATACAGGATCCTATGCGCACATGCACAGCGTCGCGCTTGGCCACCAGTGTTATATATGTTTGAAGAGTTCTCCTGACATAGCTACAACCACTGTATTACATAGCCCCACTCCAGAGCCTATTCCCATTCCTATACAACCACACTAGCTTGGTTCCATTTTAACTATTATTCAGATGACAGAGCGAAGTATGGACAGGTCTCTTAACTTCGCGCGTATCCCAACTTCGCGGATCATAGGCGAGATACGCAAAAATTAGAACACGGACACGGCGACGGAAATTTTCAATGTCAACTGAAAGAGCACACATCAATTACTCATCAACCAAAAAATTAGCAAATAAAGAGCAATATTTCTGAAGAAATACTTACTTTTTGTGGTCTTTTTTTGTAAATCACAACTTTGGTGTTCCAACAAAATTATGGAGGAGGAAGTATTAAGCAAATTAGACGGAAATCGTTCCAGTAGAACACATTTGTTGTCATCGAAAGGCATGCGCAAAATGCTCCTTTATTCGACCTACCCATCAAATTTACTTTCGGATCGCGCAATCTCCGTAGATAGCTTGACAACGGTGCGCGTGCTAAGATGCTAATGCGCGCCATTGAAATGCGTGTTACGGTTTGCTACACGGGATACGTGTTAAGTCAATGGCAAGGTGCCCTATGTATTATGCGCGAAGTATGGAGACTACCATACTCGGTGAAGAAGCTCTTGCTGATATGACATAGTCACGGAATCGGGTCATTAACACCACGAATTGTGAGTTTAAATGAAATTGTTCAAGATAAATCGAATCCTCAGAATTTGAGGGGTAATTTATTATTGTTTCATTGAGATTACTGTAATTTTCTTGATCCCAAGCCACTTTGAAAAAATCATAAATTTTCGTGCGCGAAGTTAGGATACACCTTCGTATATATCAATATATCCTTTTGGTTAATTTAGTAGTTTACCCAAATATCCATGGTTAGTGACTAAGAAAGCGTACCAACTGTCTAAGAAAAATGCAACTATGCTAGAGTGTTCTGTATGAATATGGACCCAAGATATTGTGCACAACTAAATAACATTAAAACAAACTTCAGGGGTAATGTATATATTTAAGCAGATAATATGAATATACTTCATTATTGTTTGAAATAATATAAAATTGAATTTTATGCTGATTAAGATTAAATCGTTACAAGAAAAAGTCTTGAATAGATTTTGGGAAAGTACAGAATTTGAAAAAAATACCCATATATAAATTGCATATAAAACAAAAACTAAACAAATAAAGGCAAAATAAAATTGAAGGTAGAATAGAAAACAAATTTCTGAGAAAAAAAGATGATCATTTGATGCATGCTGTGACCATGATATTTTAAGGGCATTTCATCAATTCGAAAGCAAGGAATCTAAAAACACTGGAATGGATATAATATGGTAAAAACCTGGGTAATTCTCACCACATAATATTCATATATTCTATATTCATAACTCAAGGAAAATTACATAAATATGTGTCATTTTGATTAGGGTGCTGACAGCGCATAGTCTTGTGTGTTACATGGAGTTCCGAAAATTCATTCATAAAAAAAAGTATCCCCAAGTTTGATTGGAAAAATCACATACATTTATTTCCCATTATCGAGTTGCTGTTACAATTTAAAATTGGTTGAAGATGGTTGAGTACCGGTCTGGCAATCTGCAGGTCTCGGGTTTGATTCCCTGCTGTGCCCATTTTCTTTGCTCATTTTCATTTATTCAAAATTTGAAGAAATTAAACAAAGAGTCTGCAAATCAGTGAATGGTCAATTCTGGCTAGAGCAGCAGTTCACTCGATGCATTCTGCGATGTGTATGTTGAGAGTATCAAAGTCTGGAAATGTCTGATCGCACTTAGGACACCATGCTGGCACTGCCGGAGTCTCTTCAGTAACTTGCGTGGGCTGGAGAAATAAAAGAAAAGAAAAGACGGGAAATAAATTCACAAATGTTTTGATGATAATTTGGACAATGTTTTATGCTATAAATGAAAATGAACAAAGAAAATAGGGTTTCCCTATTTTGTATTATGTTTTATCACCTGACTTAGCAAATACAGTACATGCCGCTGCCAGGAAATATTTTAGTATATTTCATGGGTATATCTCACCCCTGCAATTCGCAGCAACGTTAAGGGGCTGTACACATACCGTACCCGCTACTTCCGGCGCGTACCGTTACTTGTACTGTACATGCATGTCAGTTGACTCTCGCGGGCGAGTGCAACGGATTTTGACAGTCAGATGATAAAACAGTTATTACATTTGTTGTCGGGGGAAAATCACGGAATATTCCTACCCTCGGGATTTAAAATGCTATTTCGTGAAGAAAATAAGTCCCTCGACTTCGTCTCGGGACTTATTTACTTTTCCCTCAATAGCATTTAAAATCCCTCGGGATGAAATATTCCGTGCTATCCCCTCCACCGCCATGTAATAACTGTATAATATTGTTACTATGCATAACAAAATATAATTGTTTATGATGCATTTTGTTAGACCAAAGCTCTATTGTTATCACCATAATCATCACTATCACCACCATCATCGCCATCGCCATCGCCACCGCCACCGTCACCGTCACCGTCATCATCACCATCATCATCATCATCATCATCATCATCATCATCATCATCATCATCATCATTATCATCATCAATCACCATCCTTTCATTTGATACTCACACGTCTTGGCTCCTGGTAATACTGATCATCCCGCATGTAGGAAGGGCCTGTGTGGAGCGGTTGGAGGGGTTCCATCGTCCCTGCCTCGTCCTCTGGTTGAACATCATACATCTGTCTTCTGGGCGCATATAATTCAGCTCCTGCAATGTAAACAAAAGATAAGTTGTTGACACAAGTATTTTTGTGCTGCATTAAATTACAATATTTTATGCCAAATCAGTCAATAATTTACCATAAATACCATTGACCTTTGACCTCATGACCCCAAATCTAATCAGTTCATTGACTCCCCAAGATACATACCTTCCTTTTTTTAAAGTTTGGTGAGAATCCGTCAAAAATCGGTTCTTGAGATAACGCGATCACAAAACGGGATCTACAGACAGACAACCCCAAAACATAATGCCTCCAGCCACTTCGTTGCAGAGGCACAACAATTAATAATTACAAATTACCAGCTAGGTGATGTTTCATGCACACAACTGTTTTCTGACAAGTTAAAAGTAAAGAATAGAGAAAAGTACCAAGCGACTCCTGACCTGAACCAAACAGAGCACTTGTAGTCAAAGCATTGCATATTGGAATAAAGGAAATAAAGGCCCTTGGGATGATCCATTTTTAAGGTCAGTATGAAGCTCAGATATGGAATACTGGTTTAGCAGTGCATTGTTTTAGGTACGGCACCAGTGGAACCTTTTTTTTTCTTTGCTAGTTTGTTTAATTGTATTTAATTTTTTTAATTTTTTATTTTATTTAATTTTATTTATTTATTTATTTTGGGGGGGGGGGGGGGATCACTTTTTGGAAAGTGACCCCTGACCTAAAGAAATCTAATGTGAAGCAGAAAATTAATAAAAGATCCTGGGGAGCATAAGATTGCATAGAGATACAAAGACAATTTTAGAATGCTATATACATACAGGAGAGCTTGAAAAGAAACCTCCCAAAAATGAATTAAAATTTGTACCCAGGTATGAGTTCCAATGAAACCCAATATTCTTTGCTGATTTGATCAAAGTAGACTTACCTCCTCTTTGGTATCTGCCCCCTCTCTGGTATCCCCCATCTCCGCCGAAATTGGTCGGGGCCGGATGGTAGCGGTGGGACTGGTTCAGCTGAAGCCGGTGAAAATTCTGTAGTTCCTCCTCAATCTTCTTGTTCTCGCGCATCAGATCTTCAACCTTGGCTTGCAGGTTCATCTTCTCCGTATGCATCAGCTCCCGAGCCTTCCGCTCGTCCCTGAAGTCCCGCTTGCATAGGCTGGTCTGCAATCGGCAAAATTAAAAATAAATGGAGAAATTTAGATTTTTTAAAATCATGTATAATAATCTTGTTCTATCCAATCTTGGCTTGCAGGTTCATCTTCTCCATGTGCATCTGCTCCCGAGCCTTCCGCTCGTCCCGGAAGTCCCGCTTGCACAGGCTGGTCTGCAATCAGCCTAATCCATTTGGAAATAAAAATGCTTCAGCTTGTTAGCATGCCCTATATTATCTGAATCATTGCATAATCTTCTTGTTCCCCCCGAGTCAGTTGTCAATCTTGGCCTAAAGGTTTGTCTTCTCCATGTGCATCTGTTCCCAGGCATTGGGTTCCTCCCAAAGATTAGAGATAAATGTAGAAATACTGTTTTCTTGCCATTTGAATTGTGTATAATCTTCTTGTCGTCAATCTTGGCCTGAAGATTCATCTTCTATGGGGCCTTGCGCTCGTCCCGGATTCAATATTATACTATTTATGACCGAAGTGTTTGGATTTGAACTGTGTACAAACTAAGTGCAATGAGTTCAATAGCAAACTTTAATTTGCATTTTCGCTCATTACTCAGTCCATTCATTTACCATGGAATTTTCACAATTCCTCAGTGGACATATTAGATGAAAAAATACATATTGTATCAAGCCCTACACAGTTTTTGCACATGTCAACAAAGTTACTTGTATACAAATAGTGCATGGTTTGGATTTGAATATATCAGATTATCACCTGACTTAGTAAATACAGTACATGCCGCTGCCGTGTTATATTTTTGGATAGTACATGGCAATATTACATGGCAATTGTTTACGATACAAAATGTAAACGTGTACATAAACGGCGTATCGTACCGTGTTACTTGTACATGCATGTGACACGTATAAAATCATTTATCTCGCGGCCGGGCAGCGAACGAAAGAAAAAACAAAAACGAAAATCAGCGATTTTCAGTACAATTGGATCAGAAAGTGACCTGGTAAATATAATCGAAGGAAACAATCGACAAATAGTTCTGATAGAAATGCAGTGATCTGAATATGTTGA
This sequence comes from Echinarachnius parma, assembly GCA_037951105.1. Taxonomy (NCBI): domain Eukaryota; kingdom Metazoa; phylum Echinodermata; class Echinoidea; order Clypeasteroida; family Echinarachniidae; genus Echinarachnius; species Echinarachnius parma. Next base: position 81,637 of record JBAMJV010009556.1, read on the forward strand.
GATATTACTATTAGTGCTAAGAAACTTAAAGGCAATCTAAGTACGCCGATCGACTGTATTGTGCGTGTTGTGTGAATGTGATGTGAAGCGGGTGTTTTTGTGAGCGAGTGAAACGGATTATGATTTCAATTTGACAGTCAGATAATAAAACAGTTGTTAACTTTGTTGTCGGGAAAATCACGGAATATTCCTACCCTCGGGATTTCAAATGCTATTTCGTGAAGAAAATAAGTCCCTCGTTAACAACAGTATAATATACACCAGGGGCGTCGATCACGGGGGGATGGGGGGGATATATCCCCCCCAATATTTCAGGTGGGGGGGATGGCCTGCATTATCATCCCCCCCAATATTTGGGGTTCAAAAATATATAATAACATTAAAATTAAGAAGCATTGCCCCCTCTCATGAATGGAAGTTGTTACTATAGTCTTCTTGAAACCACTTTTTGATAATGCTTAACTGCCCAAATCCAAAATCTTCCGGGGCTGCGCCCCTGGAACCCCCATTAACCCTAAAAAGACTGGGGGGGGGGGGGCTGATTTAGCCCCCCCCCTCCTCTATTTTCGCGATTACTTCGCAACGCTTAAATATTTTACGGTGCCACTTCACGACTTTTTTCCTTAGTCTTGCGCAACTTTTGATACCAAATTTGCGACAACCGGGTGTACCGTTCTAAAGTTACGTGACCTTTTGTAAGTGAGCGTCGGCCCGAAAATCGCTAAATTTTGTGATTTGTGTACAAATCCTATGGAAATTGACTTTTTCCTAGAATAGACAAAATCTTCATTATTTTTCATTCTGATCACTGCAATTATTTAATTTTGGGCTACAAATGGTTGAATAATGGTTAATATTTTATTCCATCGAAAAAATATATAACAAATATTTTTAAAATGCAAAAAATACGAAAAAAATGCAATTTTCGCATAATTAATTAGCTTTAATTAGCATATTATAATTAAAACAAAAAATTTAACTATGCAATATTGTATGGCTCATGGACATCTATCACCATGCCAAATTTGGAGTCCATTGGAGTTTTGATTGCCGAGAAAACTACAAAAAATTTTTAAAAAATACAATTTTTGCATAATTAATTAGCTCTAATAAGCATATTCTAATAATTTTTTTTTTTTTTTACTACGCAATATTGTAGACCTTATGGACATCTATCACGATGCCAAATTTGGAGTCGATTGGAGCTGGTTGCCGAGATCTTAGGGGGGGGCCCTTTTAGCCCCCCCCCCCCCCCCCATTTTTTTTAAGGTTCAAAATAGCCCAGTCTTTTTAGGGTTAAGGTAATTTGACCCAGTCCCATCCCTGTACTCATTAAATAGTTTTATTCAGGACTTCTCTCTTGGCAAACTTTCAGGCGATCCTGGCCCACTGTGCGTCTGCGCATCGCTCACTAGAATTGAGCTAACTATTCAATAGTTAATTGTATTTCTGGATATTACAAATCCCAAAGTTCCATCAGAATGCTTGCAAATATGTATCTATCAGGCTAAAGTTCATATTGGACAAAGCCCAGCTCATAACATGATGCTTGCAATGTGCACTTAATAATCTTCCAATTTCTAAACAGCTGAATTCAAAAGCTTTGGGGCCCCCTAAACCCCCCCCCCCCCCCCATCTCAGCCATAAAAACCCGGGCGCGCTGCTGGGTTGTCACTTCGCTCCCTCGCCAGAGATGGTCAAAATGACGAATCATCCCCCCCAATGGCGAGAAGAAATCGACGCCCTTGATATACACTGATACATTTTGAATTTCTCGAGTGCAATGTAATTGCACAAATGAAATTCAAAATGTAGTGGTGTGTATTATGGAATATTTAACGAGAAGAAGCATGTTCTATTTGTTATATAAGAGGATGATTTTGAGGAACTATATTGTTATCATATTGATGAACCAAAATTGACCTTGCTCTATTGTGGGAGTTCCCTCTATCCATCGTACGCCGTGCAAGCGCCAGCGCGTGTTAAACATTACTGAATTCAAACATATAAAGGAAACTGACTAGAATATTTCAAATGATTGAAAATGAGCAAAGAAAAATAGGCTTCGCCGGGAATCGAACCTGAGCTACCTCCGGATTGCTAGACCGGTGCTCAACCATTGAGTTAAAAATAACTGCGCGCATTGCGCATTAACACAAATAAGGCACTCCAAGGCCATCCTCCACGCGGCTCGTTTGGCTCTCTATGGGAAATCAGTACACACATACCGTGCATAAATGGATATTATATGGAATGTTACCCCCTAGCAACATTCACTACTATACCGGAATACACAATGAAAATAAACCAATAGAAACGCTCGATTACCATGAATTATGACGTCATCATCTTATATATCCCTTTAATGGGCTGATTATACTGACCTGCTCCTTCCAGAGTTGCAGCTCGTTCTTGAGTTTGGTGACTTCACCTTCAAACTTCTTCTTCTCCAGGTCCTTAGCCTCGATGGCTTCCTCTGCCGACAAGATCTCAGCAACATAACGGTCTTCCGTCTCTTGGAACTAGCGAGAAAGACAAAGCATATAATTATTACATAACCTAGTCAACAGGGCTTGTATTCATAAAATCCCACTAGCTCAGTTCAATTGCAATTCTCTATTCAAATGATCATAGGGCTAAGCATGCAACAAAATCGACTTAGAATGGACCCAATCTAGTGTGGTTTCATGAATATTAAAATTAAAGGGATAGCATAGTTTTGGTCAAACTGAATTTTAGTACCCAAAATCGACACAATAATATTACAAACTCATAGTTAAAACTCCACCATGCTCGAAATTACAAACGAATGCATAAAAAGCCTGTTATCATTAAAAAAGAGCTGTTAAAGGGGTAGTTTAGTTTTGGTAAGGCTGAACTTAAGTAGCCAAAACCTGCACAGTAACATTATAAACTAATAGTTATAACTCCACCATGCTCGAAAGGTATACAAAATTACAAACGACTAAGTAAAAAGCCTGTTATCATTCAAAAAGAGCCATTGAAACACAAGAGGGTGCTTTTTAAAAAGGCATTGTTTTCAACCATTATTCATACAAAATTATGCATGTGATGTTTTATTGATATAATGATTAAATAGCGAGATTATCAACAACTATTTAAAAAACGCTTTTGAAAATTTTTGAAAAAGTGCAAGCATTTTTAAATTTTTTTTCTAAAAATCATCTAATTATTTGGGCCCCAAATAATTATAAGATCAGATATATTTATTGATATTTCAGCCGTTTCTGGGTCGATTTTGACCAAATAAAGTTTATTCTGCCATTAAAATTGCATGTTCTCTCAAATTCGACACTCAGTTTTTCATTACCTCACAAAAAAATTGTGATCTGCAGCGCCCTCTCTACCAAAACTAAACTACCCCTTTAAAATACAAGAGGGTGCTCTCTAAAAACACATTGGTTTCAACCATCTTTTACTTTAAAAAAATTGGGCATGTGATGTTTTGTTAAAAAATAAGTATTAAATAAAGAGATCATCAACTATTTAAAAACTTTTTTTGAAAAAGTGTAAGCATTTTACTATTTTTTTTCTTAAATCATCAAATAAATGTGGGATCCCACATTTATTCTGTTTGGATATATTTATTGATATTTCAGCCGTTTCTGAACCGATTTTGATCAAATAAAGTTTATTCTGTCATTAAATTGTATGCTCTTTTAAATTTCACGCTTAGTTTTTCATTATCTCACAACAAATTATTTCTTGAAGCGCCCTCTATACCAAAACTCAACTATCCCTTTAAACAAAGTCATTACAAACTTATCACACATATCAGCCATATTAATGTTAACAAAGGTGGTTAAAGCATGCTTACATTTCTTTTATGCCCTTGGAACTTCTTCCACTCTGCCTCCATTTGATTGTACTTTGCCTGCATGCCCATCAGATCCTCCTTGCACTTGTCATGCTCCAACCTGATAGTAAGATGGCAAAAGGAGAGATTAGCAATGATAAGACACAAGAAATACTCCCAAAACACCTTTAATTGTACCATTTCCTAATACTATTTAAGGAGAAATCCTTAAAGAAATACATCTGCCCCCAAATCAGTCTCATCATGCAATACTACTGATAAATGAGTAGTAAAGGGGTTAACAGTTGTACAAAATGATTAACTTAAACTCACAGCCACCCCAGAGTGGCCATGGGCCTCTAGTATTCAGTAAGTGGAGTATTGGGTAGTAAACATGTTACAAGGAGTGCCTACCTCTCATGCATTAGCAATTGTACAAAAACAATAAAGTTGAAGTATTAACCTCGTCTGCAACAGAGTGGCTCTGGGCCTATGTGGAGTAGTGAATTGGGTAGTAAACATGTTATAAGGAGTGCCTACCTCTCATGTATTAGCAATTGTACAAAAACAATAAAGTATTAACCTCACGTCTGCAACAGAGTGGCTCTAAGCCTATGCGGAGTAGTGAATTGGGTAGTAAACATGTTATAAGGAGTGCCTACCTCTCATGTATTAGCAATTGTACAGAAACAATAAAGTATTAACCTCACGTCTGCAACAGAGTGGCTCTAAGCCTATGCAGAGTAGTGAATTGGGTAGTAAACATGTTATAAGGAGTGCCTACCTCTCATGCATTGCCTTCTGTCTCTCCGTCTGACACAGCGTCTCCTTCCTCTTGAGCTCTCCGTGGATGGTGTCGATGTAGCGCTGCGCTTCCTCCCTCGCTTTACTCAGCTCGCTGTGGTACATCTTGACCTTCTTCTGCAAGTCATCATTCCTGGAAAGTTTGATAATAATTGAGTTACATTTACATATTTAAGGATCTGCTTGAAAAGGCAGAAATCTAGTGCATAGCCTTGATTGAATGAAGGCCTGCACGTTTATAGCCACCACCTGGAGTCGATTTGTGCAGTATTAACAAAACAAGACAAGACAAGACATAACACTTTATACACGGTTTCTAAGCGCTGTAACATTATTATTACTATTTGTCATCGGGAACAGTTCAAACCTACATAATTATCTTGTACACCATCTTAACTCCCTGGGGAGCATGCTAGCTCAAGCTGGACAGGGCACTACATGCTTATTAACACTCAACCAAGTAGGAAGAAAGCAGAAATGTGAATTAAATGTCTGCCCCCGTGATTTGAAGTCAAGCGCTTATCCGATCGTTCGACAACAGACCAAATACAAAATTAACTCATTTTAAAATCTCCAAACTTAACTGTGAATTGCCATACGTGTCATTCCTAATCTACTAGGCTCTATTAGTAAACATATTTCCTGCACATGTCACAATTTCTTTAAAGGGTACCACCACCCAATATATAATTGGAAAACACATCACCATTCTAAAGCATGCGTTCATGGGTCTGCATGTACGAAGACTTCCTTTGTCCAGGGCGAACGAATCGTCCAAAATTCTGTTGTCTCCAAACGTACGCGTGAACAGAATTGGAGCACTCTCAAATGTTTGGCGCGTACAGAACCATGAAATAATAATGGTTCCGTAAGTGGTGGTAATTAATTGCATTGTTTATGAATTACACATCCCTTTGCAAAATCTTGGGTATCTTTTAGATATCACAAAACCGTACCAAAACATATTTATAAGTATGTGTTGTTCTTTGCCTAGTGGTCCCCTTAACAAGCAATTCAAAAAAATTTATTGATTCATATACACTGTAATTTTAAAATGTACAAGAATTTATGAACAAACATTCAGTACTGGTCCTTGAGTACTTGAGATGAAGTTTATGCAAAATGCATACATCATAATACAATTAAAAAGCCTTGGGTTATAACTCACGCTTGTATCATCTGCTGATGATGAAGCTTTTCTTCTTCCAGACACTTCTCCTTGTGTTTCAGTTCATTCACAAGACTCATCACTTGTTGCCTTAGCTCATTGCTTGCACTGTGGTACCTCGGCTCTTCCTGAAGAATCAAGCAATCAATAAATATATCTTGATTAGTCCATCAATTATTAATTTATTCATCCATTCATCCATCTATCTACCAGCCCATCTAACCAATTAATCAATGAACAAAATTAGTACTTATAAACGATTTACAACTTATTATTAAATTTATTAAATTATTATTAAATTATTAAATTATTGACCGACGAGCTTTCGTCCCCTACTGGAGACTTTCTCAAGCCAAGTGACTTGGATTCATCACATCTTGGTTTTGTTGCACTGTGATTACTGGGGTGAATATTGGAGAAAGGGAGTAGCCAGTGTCTCTATTCAAAAGAGGATTAAGTCTCTTTATCCAGATCGCTTCCTTCACTTTCCTTGGCCAAAAGTTTGATTCGAAGTCAATGATCTTTGCCTCCTCCCATACAATACTATGTCCATTATTTAGAGCATGTTCAGCCACGGCTGAATGATTTGGATTGTTGAGTCTGAGGGCTCTTATATGTTCTTTCAATCTGTCTTTCAGTGTTCTCCCAGTCTCCTCAATGTATGAGTTCTCACAATCGCTTCATTCAATTTTGTAGATAAACCCTGTTCTATCTTCAATTGGTGATTTATCCTTTGGATGCACTAACTTTCTCCTTAGTGTGTTAGAGCTTTTGAAACAAACACTAATCTCCCTGCTGGAAAAGGCGGCTTACAAAGGGTAGAACCACCCTCTGTGTTTTGTTGTCGATTGTTGTTTGGGTTCAGCCTTTAAATCATCCTTTGCCCTTCTTCTGGTCCAAGCAGGATATCCACACCCTGCCAATGCATAGAGTACAGAAGCCATGACGTCATAAAAACACTTTTTTAGAATTTTAAAATTTGGACTTCATTTTCAGAAAGAGCATAACAAATAATGTCCAAATACTGAAAATAAAAGGTATAGGTTACGTATTGGCTGAGATATGCCCATCCGACTGAATTTTACTTCAATGGGCAATCAGTGTTATAGTGTACTGGTTCATAAATTTATGAACCAGTGCACTATAACACTGATTGCCTATTGACACAAAAAATCATTCGGATGGGCATATCTCAGCCAATGCAAAACCTATTCCTATAATTTTCGGTATTTGGACATTATTTGTTATGCTCTTTCTGAAACTGAAGTCCAAATTTGAAAATTCTAAAAAAAATGTTTATGACATCATTTATGACATCACACTTCACCACTCTATTGTCAATGTGTTCCAATTCAGTTTTGATAACTGTATTGTCTGATGTTACATTGTGAGCTCTCAAGTACAAAGATCTGGCAACTATTTTTGTGCTGAGGGGATGGTTGATTCAAAGTTTAAATAGGAGTTGGTGTGTGTGGGTTTCCTGTACACTTTGACTGACAGAGAAAGGTCGGCATTCACATGAACTTTTGTGTCCAAAAAGTTCATTGACCTTTCCTCTTCTCTCTCGATTGTGAATTTGATGTGTTGGTCGATGTTGTTGATGTACTCTGTGAATCCTTCAATGAACTCCGCTTGGATGATCACAAAAGTATCATCGACATATCTCCACCAAATCCGTGGGGGGATGGGGGGGCTTGAGAAAATATCCTTTCCTCCAGGTGTTCCAAGTAGATGTTACACACTACCGGTGAGATGGGTGAGCCCATCAGGGTTCCATGGGTTTGTTGTATAATACCTCATTATGCGTGAAATATGTATTTTCCAAACACTTGACTTAACAAGTTAACAATTTCATTGGGGGTCAATTCAGTCCTGTCCTTGAGAGTTTCATCTGCCTCTAGGCATTCAATCACAACATTGACTGCTTTCTGAACTGGAACGCTAGTAAATAGGGACGTCACATCATAACTCACAAGTTGCTCTTCCTCACTTAGTTGGCAGGATTTTAATTTTTCAACAAAATTGTTTGTGTACTTATTACTAAAATTACCCACTTAGTACTAAAATTAATACTTATCAGTCAATTGATCACTCACGTATTTACTCACTCCTTCATTCAATTTACTCACTGAATTGACTTAAATTTTTTGATAAATTTGATAATTTCAAAACTTATTACTTGTCTCCACTGTGGTGATTCAGTTCCTCCTTTAGAATTACTCACTCACTCACTCACTCAATCAATTGATTAATCAATCAATCATTCAATCATTTAATTATTTGCTTCTTACATCAAATGCGCCTTTCTTGTGCTTGTCTGCTGCCAGCAACGTGAGTTCTTCCAGCCTTGCCATCATATCACCCATCTCATGTTGGTGTTTGGCATCATCCTCCCGTCGTTGTCTCTCGACAGCCGCAGCGACGTGACTCTCCTGTGTCCCTTGGAACGAGTTCAGCTCCGCCAGCGTCACACGGAGCCGTGCCTCCAGTGTCTCGGCTCGCTCGCGCTCCTTAGCGAGGGCACTCTTTGCCTGTATTTCCTGCTGCTGCAACGCCTGCAGCTGTTCAAGCACATTCTCCATGGAGTGGTTGTAGGCCTTTTGCCCTGGTAAGGAGAAGATGTGGGTTTGTTTAGGGAATTGGTTCAAGAATTAGTCAATTATTCCAACACATACATATTAAAGTGATTGGTTTGAGAATCTATCTATTATTCCAAAACACATACATATTAAAGTGATCCATAAATTGTAAATTTTTCAAAGATTTTTCAAACAGTGATAATTGATACTTCATTCATATACCAATATTATTGTGGATGATGTGTGTTTGTTTCATAGAAAAAGAACACTGATTTAATACCTAGTGAAAACAAATTTAGGTAAGATTTTATGTTTTTAATTCCATCAAAACCCATATATATTATTCTTCTCTTACCATTAAGACACACAACAAGGCACAAGAGAAGGTGAAAGCTCCACATGATTTGGGATGAATTTGACAAAGTTAATGGATTAATTTAAAGTGCACAAAAATATTACAGCATTTTAATGGCATATAATTGTACAGGCTAGTAACTATGGACAATAAGTGGAGCAAATATCAAAATGAAATACATGTACCTGCTGGGGAGAGGGGTGATGTAACATCACTGGCATTAGCAGGTTTTTGTTCTGGTGAAGGTGGTGTGGCTCTTCTTTTCCCTGGAGACCCTTCCTCAGCTTGCTGTGTACCTTGGTACTGTTATACACAAAATAAATGAGTAGTACAATAATGAAGAGATTATTTTCAAGTCAAACATATCATAATATGTGTATTGAATCCCATCAATCTAATTGTCTGAAAGTCATTATCATACAATATAATCATGAGGCCTATGAGGTATTTCCCATAGAGGTCAAACATGCTACACAAGGGCCCATATTCATAAAAGCCGGCTAGCTTAGTTCCTTGCTAAGTCTATTTTTAATGACGTGGCTAAGAATGAAATACAAGATGTTTTAGTTGCTGCCAAGGTTAACTTAGTAGGTACGCAAGTCTAAACCAGCTAACCATAGTAGGGGACTAGGAAAACTGTTCGTTGCTCAATAAACTACCATTTAAAATACACTTAGCAAGGAACTAAGCTAGCGGGTTATATGAATATGGGGCCTGGTTCCTGGTGTGAATGGGTTACCTGATTACACAACCAATACCAATATACAATGTATGATAGCAATATGATACATTGAATATCATATAATCAATCACTACTGACAACATATGGTATGTCCCGGCCAACCTGCCCTTGATAGTGCACACTCAGATGATGTTATAAAGGAATTAGGAAATGCCCATTCATCTGTGCTAAACGGCACTCAAAAGCTCATAGAAAACTCACAAGGGGTTTCACAACACCCCCCCCCCCCCCCTCGCACTCACCATCTCTATGGGTGTGGCCAGGATTTCCTCAGCCTTCTTGATGTGCCCCATCAACTGGTCCAGGAGGGCAGTCTCACCCCCCTCCTGCTCCCCCTTCCTCAGGCTGGGGGTCTCCTTGGAGAGCTCCTGCTGAAGGAGCCTATCCAGCTCCTGGACATGACCCTTTAGGGCCTCCAGGACGGGGCCAACTTGGTGGGACACCCCGCCCCCATCTCGTTCCTCGCCATCGGGACTTGATCTCCGCAAGGCTGCTACCTGATAAGAGAAGGAAAGGAATACACAGTCAAATCTGTCTTAGTGCAGTGGCCTACAGTCTAGAGGTCACCAGTCAACAGTGGCCACTTTTCTTGCTCCCTTGGATGGTCACTATAAACAGGTTTCACAGTACTGTATACGCCAATATTTTCGCGTACAGATATTTTCGCGAATGAGAGGGTAACAGACATTTTCGCGCGTTGTTGATTTCGCGATCGGCATCTCCTAAAATACAGCAGATTCTTAAATCAATTACAGTTTTTGCATTACTGACATGATTTCTACGGAAATATGATAACATACTGTTCAGATTTACCTCTATTACGAAATTTCGGATGAAAATAGGACAAAAACGGCGTCAGTGCCGATCGTTTCTTCATCACTATGGCGAATTCGATAGTCAAAGTGCCGCTATTTTCTGCCCACTAGCGGCGCGGCATTCATTTACAACACGCCGATTATCATCGTGCACGTGCAATCAAGCGATGACTCCAATACAATTCTATTTTCTATTCGTATTACGTAGTTCAACTTCATGTACAAGCGCAGCAGCGAAAACACGCATACAGTACATGTATTACAGAGTGCAATGCATGCAACAACCCCACAACCAGTGCGATGCGAATCGGACCTGGCGCTGATTTTTCCTTGTTTTTGGGCGCATTTTTGCTTTAAAGTTCTCAAATTCATTGCAGTCACGCAAGTTGAGGAAATAGATTAAGGTGAAGTTCTAGTTTAGGTTAGATCTAAGTAATTTGAGCTTCGCCGCTGCTCTCCTTTTTGCGGTAGCTACCAGACCACTAGTTGATGTCTGCCGGGGGACTGGCCGACCGAGCGCATGCGAGTGGCCGCTGACAATATCGTACAAATGACTGGCAATATTTTGGCGCGTTGTTATTTTCGCGTCTCTGTACTGACTCGCGAAATTCGCGAAAATAAAACCCTCGCGAAATAAACAGCTTATACAGTAATATACAAATTGAAGTGCAGGTGACATTCCATGTAGTACTGTTTGAAAACATGTCAGCCACCAGTGGTCAGTCAAATGAGATGATAGCAGTCTCAAAATATTGATTATTTCCTTTGTTATTGATATCTAAGAGCAAATAAGACAAAAAGTGACGATAATTATGCACACAGTAACACATCAGTAACAAAATCCCAGGGAATGGGTTTCCCTTTAAACAAATTTAGCACAAATCTGTATAGACTTCTCAACTTGAAACTTGCATCATTCAATAATAAATTCTGATATTTGGACTATACTGAGGGGAACCTGTTCCATTTGAGATTCTGAAATCCCCACAGGCTTTATACATAGCCCACTATAGGTCCCTGTAACCAAGGGGTTAATTTTAAAACACATACCTCTTCTACCAGTCTCTCATTCTGTTGCTGAAGTACAACTATTTGCTGCTTCTGTGAAAGAACCTTGGTCTTTGATTTCTCATGGCACTTGAAGATCTCGTCTTTAAGCTTCGTGTTTATCTTCTTCATTGATTCTAACTCTGCCATTCGAGGTCTGTAAGCATTTATGTGCTGTAAGCATGTCATAAGTTGTTCTGTAACAAGAAGTGAAATTAAATATACAAATTCTTCATTACATGAAAGGCCTCTAACCAGGGGAAAAAAATATGACAACGAAGGAAATCTTCACTACAAATTGCACTTGAAACCTGTCTCCCAGAAGAGAACTGAAACAATGAATTATTTTTCCTCAATCACAAATTTATTTATTTAAACAAATTTACACAGGCTATTTGTAAGTAAATCAGTTTTCAGCAGTATATTTCTTCATCATCTTTATATAAAAAATAACAAGTGCAAAATCAAAAAGTAAAATGTAAAGAAAAAAAACAAAGTATTCACAAAAAAGAGATACAACATATCTCACCTCTAAGCTGGCGGTTTTCTGCCACGACGACTTCAATCGTCGTCCTCAGCTCCTCAGAGTTGACGAACGTGCTGAGCCCTGTGCTGGTTGTCATGACGGGATTGACGTTGTTCTCATTCCTTGCCTCACCATGCGCCATCCTATCGTCTCCCGGCCGGTTTGTTACCACGTCTGGGTCGGTCGTTAGTAGCATATCTTCAGACATGGTGATGGTAATGGTGATGGTACCCTCTTTTGTCCAATTCTTGTGGAATATCGAGATCTGTTTAAAGGCAGATACTGTTATACTCACTCTTCTATAACTCTTGAACATAATATGTCCAACATTAATATCATAATGTTGGTATGTCACTTTACTGAAAATTCTAAAATCACTCAATTTCTAAACTAACCTTATCCTAATTAAATAAGAGTCATATATTGATTGGAGTAATGTGAATAATAATTAATACAAACAATTATTGGTCTCACTATGCATTGGCATTGACTAGACAGTTTAAACTCAACCTCATCACTTTAACATCGATCCGATTGGTTTGTATCACTCACTGAACCATTTTATTATCCCACAAGGGGCTGTTGTAAAATTATACAACTTTTACTCAATGATTTGCATGCGCCACAAGGACAGATGAAACACCCATTTTTTTAAAACTCTAAAGCTCCAAGTCGCTAGGCCCGGGCCAGGCCATCCCAGTCTGATAAAACTTTGGGGCCTTTAATCCCATACACTGCTAGTGCTAAGCTGAAAGTCTAAGTTATTGCTCTTTAGTTTTAGTCTTACAAATTTCTAAAACGGAAAAGTCATTTGAATTATCCTTGAGTTAATAGTGCCCGGTTTAACTAGAGCTTCTGACTATTCGAGCAATGAAAATGGTTTCATGGGAACGTCACCCATTCCAAAGTACGCCCCTTGACTTGACTTGCAGGGGTGCCCCATTCAAGGCACATGTAAATCATGGTCCAGTCAGCTGGACCATTTACATGCAGGTACACGTTAATACGCTGTACATAGCTAAGCATACCTGCCATTTGTACATTGTACTAAATAAATTGCGCAATATCCAATTCGTGTTCAAGCCTCGCTACGGAAAAAGGACTGGAAATAATACCCTTTTTTCTACATTTTACGGTCTTCAAAACAACAGAGCTGGTAATTATTATCAAATTATATGAAATGTGGATCACATTTAAACAAAAGGTTTTTTTTGCATTTGCTGGTAAATGGAGGGAGGAATCGGCCAGCAAAAATATTTTGTGTTGGATCTATAGTGCAGCAAGCGGGAGAGGTTTATTTAGCTCCGCACAGCACTGCCACTATGACTATGTAGCTATGTGTGATTCAAGGGTCTCTGTCATTGGCTCGATGGTTGAGCACCGGTCTAGCAATCCGGAGTTCTCGGGTCGATTCTCAGCAAAACCTATTTTTCTTTGCTCATTTTCAAGCATTTAAAATATTTCTAGTCTTGTCAGTTTCAAATTCAACAGATTTTAATCTTTTAAACTTTTTTGTTTTCAAAATTGTGCGCTTTTGTGATTCTTACACTTTACCTCGCAAAAAAAGCACCCTCTAATCTAAACCAAAACAGTTTAACCCATAAACTGCTAAGCCAAAGGGCCAGTTTTCTAGCTGCCCCAAAATCCTATATTATGTCAATTTTCCTAAAGGGATACCTTCCTGTAATTTCAAAACATGTTATTTAGTTGAATCATATTTAGTACCATCACAAAACCAAAGAAAAAAATGATGTTTCATCAAAAAGTGATATTTTACAGCAAAAATATGTCAAAATTTGTACACAAATTGTTCTGTACCACAAAAAAATGAGAATGTGGAAACTACACAGAAATTGTTGACGTGGTCACAAAAATTCAAATATTTTGGGAAGTAGAAGAGATAAACATGCATTTTTTGTATTACCTTCCTAAAACTAAAAGTAAAACATGGATTTATGAAATGAAAAGGAAATATCACCAAAGAATAAAGCATTAGCCATAACATTCTGCAAATTCATAATTTTTGCATATTTCTTTCAAATATCATTTATTTTTCAAGGTCAAATTTGATTTTCGAAGCCACATTAGTTGTGTCCACAAGGTCGGCTCAATCTTAAAGTTATCTTGTAGTTTGCAAACTTCAAGTTATCTTGTGGTTTGCAATCCACAAGATAACCACTTGTAAGATGATAAGCGCGCGAATGTGCAACTCTCGAGAATACGGCATCGTTTACTTTAGTCTACTCTTAGACCGTAACTTAGAGTTAGACACACATTTGCAATTCTTGAGAATTGGCTTTTACCGTTTGGACATGACTATTATGACATATTTGTGTTTAAAAAAGTACTCAGAATTTTTCTGGGTGAATATTTCAATTTATTATGTCCAAAATAAAGTCTTCATACATGTATTATTTATGTAAAATGATACAATTACAAATTAATATTGATATTATATTTTTCATAATTTATTTACTTTTTATATACATGGTCATGGAAAGTGTAACAATGTTAACAAACCCTCCGCAGTTTACGGGTTTAAGTTAAACTGTAATGAAGATATGTAGTATGTTCAAATTTTGTTCAGAAATGTAGCATAATCCCGGGTCCTGAAATTAGGGGAGATAGCGGCGAGGCACCGGGCCGCGCACCGCGGTTCGTGCCCGCCAACAACCGGCAACCAGGGCTAGGCTAGGTTGGCTAGCGCTAGGCCTAGGGTTTGCCTTCGACGCGACGACGCGATACGTGCTTTGCTTTAGTTTTGACTGTAATCGGGTGCAGGTTTTCAAAATAATTACTTCAAACATAATATTAGGATTAATTAATATTTCAACTTACCTCTTTCTCTCTGGACCAAACCCTTTTGTAAACGGAACCACGGGCACGGTATACTAGATCTATTACTTTGCAAGCAATATATGAATCGATCTGGGACTTTCTGGCAAGCGCACGGATATAGGCTGTACTTGATTAAATTCATGCAATTAATGAATTATGTTTAAACTTGAGAAATATTAATTTTACTTTTAATTTAGACTTTACACAAATATATATATATATATATACATAATATTTGTGTTTTATTTGTATTCAAAAATAAAATAATGCAATGGAAAATGGGGTATATTTAAACCCAAAAAATATTCGTTTTAAATTGGCAAATAATAACGGGGATTCCCCATTTCTGGTCGAATAGGATATTGCGCAATGTTTTTATTACAGGGATAAAGCACCCTACGACCAACTGCCTACGACAGGGTCAGGGTGACATGAGAAATAAAACATTGAACATTGAACATTGAACATTGAACCGTACGTGTACTGTGACGTCTGAATCCTTTCTGAATAAACTTCATTTGATCAAAATCGGTTCAGAAACGGCAGAAACGGCTGAAATATCAATAAATATATCCGATCGTAATAAATCTGGGGCCCAGATTTATTCGATGATTTAAAAAAAAAAATTTTCAAAAATGTTCAAAAGAAGTTTAGTAAATAGTGCTGTTGATGATCTCTAGCTAATCATTATTTCAACAAAACATCACATGCATACTTTTGTATGAAAAATGGTTGTAACCAATGCTTTTTTAGAGAGCGCCCTCTTGTGTTGTAATGGCTCCTTTTTAATGATAACAGGCTTTTTAATTAGTCGTTTGTAATGTTTTATACCTTTCGAGCATGGTGGAGTTATAACTATTAGTTTGTAGTGTTATTGTCCAGGTTGGTTACTAAAGTTCAGCCTTACTGTTGCTGTGTTAGAAATTCCCTTGAACAATTGCATTATTGCATTATACCCAGGGGCGTAGACAACGGGGGGATGAGGGGGATGCATCCCCCCACCTCACAAGGTGGGGGGGATGACGTGTACAATCATCCCCCCCAGGTTTTAGGGAAGGATATATTTTTTTTCTGTATGTATCTGTATACGAGTGGGAAAGAAAACATTAGTTGTATGAGCTAAGACTTTTAATTCCAACGTTAACAAAGTAATTTATACATCCATTTTCAATTTTCGCTGCGCGCTTCGCGCGCGAACAGATTATCTCAGTTTGTTGTGTAACTTGCGTATGGTCTTGGGTGAGTATTTTTTTTCTGTATACCGGGCCACGTATAGTTCCAGTGTAGGCTGGCATTGCTCTGGTTGCTTCCCAGGGTGAAATTCCCATTGACTTATATTACCAATTGAATTCAATTGGTAATCAGAATTACCAATTGAAAATTACCAATTAAAAATTACCCATTGAAATCAATTGGTACCAATTGAAATCAATTGGTAATCGAAGTATATGGAAAATGGAACGATTACCAATTGAAATCAATGGGTACCCATTGAAACCCATGCCAATGGGTACCAAGTGAATTCAGTTTCAATGGGTACCCATTCGAATTTCAATGGGTACACATTGGATTCAATCGGTACCCATTGGATTTAATGGGTACCCATTGAATTCAATGGGTACCAATTAAAATTTTAACTGGAATTTCGTCCTGGGTTGTGTGATGTGCACCAAATTGCACCATTTCAAGTATATTATATAAATGCAAAATCTTCTCCGTGGGAGAGGGATACCCCCTCCCAAACCCTCCCTATTTGGCTCTGCCCCAGCCCTCGGTAGCTTCGCACCTCGGAACTCATTTTTGGCAATAGGCTAAGTTGTTAGATCATACATAATGTGGCATATGGTGATGTTGGAAGTGTGTATGACGCTAAATATAAATACAATATTTGTGTTTGTGTTGGGGTGCATATTCATTAGTGTGTCAATTATTTGTTTTCTTCGTGAAAATATATTTAAAATGTCTGGTCGATCAAATCATAACACGCTTTCCCAGATACAGTCCCGAATTTCCTATCTAGGTAAGCACCAAATTGCACAATTTCAAGTCCAAAAATGCAAAATCTCCCTACCGTGGGAGGGGGGACACCCCCTCTCACACCCTCCCCCCGCTCAGTAATTTCGCTCCCTGTGTTGGGGTGCATATTTATTAGTGTGTCAATTATTTGTTTTCTTCGTGAAAATATATTTAAAATGTCTGGTCGATCAAATCATAACACGCTTTCCCAGATACAGTCAATGTTAAGCCCGAATTTCCTATCTAGGTAAGCACCAAATTGCACAATTTCAAGTCCAAAAATGCAAAATCTCCCTACCGTGGGAGGGGGGACACCCCCTCTCACACCCTCCCCCCGCTCAGTAATTTCGCTCCCTGTGTTGGGGTGCATATTTATTAGTGTGTCAATTATTTGTTTTCTTCGTGAAAATATATTTAAAATTTCTGGTCGATCAAATCATAACACGCTTTCCCAGATACAGTCAATTTTAAGCCCGAATTTCCTATCTAGGTAAGCACCAGATTGCACAATTTCAAGTCCAAAAATGCAAAATCTCCCTACCGTGGGAGGGGGGACACCCCACTCCCACACCCTCCCCCCCGCTCAGTAATTTCGCTCCCTGTGTTGGGGTGCATATTTATTAGTGTTTCAATTATTTGTTTTCTTTGTGAAAATATATTTAAAATTTCTGGTCGATCAAATCATAACACGCTTTCCCAGATACAGTCAATTTTAAGCTCAGTCACTTCGCTCCCTCGGGCTTGGTCGCTTCGCTCCTTGCAATGTCTCACTCTCACATCTGGCTCAAAGTTGGCAGCACTGTGAGTGTGGTTGGGCATGAGCCCCTACACACACAAAATCGTGAGCCCCCATAGGTTTGCCCCCCCCCCTAATCCAAAACTGCTTCCGGCCCGCCTGGTCACGACCATCTTAACATCCAACCCCCCCCCCCCCCCCCCCCCCCCCCCACTGAGCCACTTGGTCTCGAAATATTTCGGCAGGTGGTCTCGGCCGCGAACAAATTAGTCTTGGTCCGGTGAACGGCAAATCATCCCCCCCAGGTGTAAGAACCTGTCTACGCCACTGATTATACCTATACCCACCTGAACTGGCTTTTTTTAAAACCTCCAATCATGGGCGTCGATATCTATTTATCAGAGGGGGGGGGGGGGGGGGGGGGTGAATGAATAGATCATCCCCCTGATGAATAGATACAAAATAATCCTTCCTCTGAGAAAAACGTGTTAACTATGAATGGACCTGCGAGGATGATCGAAAACAATAATGTAAATATATTGGTAAATACTCCTTGCCGCCCGGGTCCTTGGTATATACATAATGAATTTCCCAACATTTAGATGATACAAAGCTTTTATTTTTCAATATTTTCAATTCAGCAAAGAGCAATGAAGTGTGAGACAAATAACCTGTTTTACAATAACTCTAATGGCTCTTTTTTTGTAACAATACAATTTGTTTTGTATTCGTGTGACCCCAAGCAAGAATTCCATAATTTAAATAGGGTAATAACTAATATCAAAGTATAACAAATTATTAGATTGAACAGCCCTGTAATTTGGATTATACGACTGAAAAACGAATGCGCCCCTCCACCAAACTATATATCGGTCAATAAAGGAGTTTAACTGAGTTAGCATAATATTACAACAATATTGTACTTATTCTTGTAAAGGTATTGTGAAGCCGACATTTGTAAAGGATTGTCACGGAAAAGGTCTCGAAAATGAAGAATATATACAATTACATGTAGTCAGTTTTGGCGAGTTTTGGTTATATTGTTTAGTATTCGCTTACGCCGTTGTTCGATCACAATCTGTGCGCGGGTCACGTATGGGTCACGCACAGCAACATGGTAGTCCGTGGAATGCGCCGTGAGCGGAATTTCGCACCGGGTGAATACTCGTATAATGCACAATTAAACGCGCTGTGTCGTTTTTACTATTTTGAGGTCTATAACTCCACGAAAAAGAGATTTCAAGCCCTAAATTTTTCAGGCATGCTGTTAAATGGCATTTTCTTTCACATAAGACAATAACCTCGCAACTTTTGAAATTTGGCTTGCAAAAGGCGGACAGTCCCTTTAAGGATATCTTTAGGAAGGAAATATTTAACTCTATTCATAACAACCACAATTTTTGAGATCTTACTACAGATCTAATTTAAATGATGCTTCCAAGTCAAATGTTCATCAATAAGTAGACCCAAAAATGTTTTACTTTGAACCTGGATACTATTTGAGCACTATTCAAAGTCGATTTGGTAATCTGATGAACGCTTTTTCTGTAATGAAGAAAACATCATAAAATCGGTTTTCTTAACATTAAAAAATAACTTATTCGATATTAACCATCTACAGATCTATCAATCTGTTTAAGTTCATCATTCATTACTCTATTATGCTACTTCGCAAAATTGAATGACACGCTTATCAAAACGAATGAGAAGCTTACGAAATTGGCCGAGAAAACCTATATTTGGGGGGATTTGGACAATATTACTAGATCCCTTTAGTTTGTACTTTTAATTTCTACTGGTTTGTTTATAATTTGATTCGTATTTGTAACTAAGTGTCGATGTAAATATGTATCTGAAATATAAATAAGTTTTGATGGGATATGTTTGTTTATTATAGTCATGGTAGTTCAATCAGAACAGTTCAGTATTGAACCTTCATCGACTGTCTATTCATAATTGTGAATGTTCATTCAAATTACAGCTAGTCAATACACTCACCTAATGTCCGAATTTTGCTCAAATTGCAAATATAAAATTAGTGTTGCTTGTCATGTATATTTCCTATTCGTGTTTTCCTTTCAGTAGTTTACGTATATTTTTGTTTCTAAATGCATGATATATTTGTGTTATTTATGTTACGTTTACCATTTTTAATCTAATATACGCTTTGTTGTAATGTTTTAATTTCCTGAACAAATTTAAATAGATTGGATTAATCACAGGAAGTTAAAGTCTCAGTTCATAATTTTGAGTCAGATATGAGGGGAAATGTTTTTCAATTGATATTTCTGTTGACATGTTTGTTTGGTTTGTGTAGGCATGGTAACGACATGGACGAGATGTGGGTTTTCAAACCCAGTCCATATACAAGGCCATGTAGAATAGATGTATATATTTAAAGTGAAAATAAAAGCGCAATAAAATGATTGCAACTGATAATATATCCCATTGATAAAGTATATAATCAAGATAAAACCAGGGCGAGAGCTCGACCAAAAGGCAGGACCAGCAGCAGTCCAGCACTAGCCTCACTGATCTCTATATTATATGCATGGATAAACCCCCTATATACGGTTGAATGGGTAAGGAAGGAGAATGTGTGCTCTGCTACTATACGGTCTTTTGAATTATATACCTATGTGTTATTCTAGCATATTTACATCAATCAGTTGGAGCCAATAATTCGAATTACCAAGGTGATTGGGTTGTGCTGGTTTCGAGCCCGCCATGCATCCTCCCAGTTCGTTCGAGATTTCTCTTCATCATCATTTCCACAAAAAGTCACGCATTGAATTCATTGAAATTATTGAAAACTTAATTAAAGACAAGTTTTTTATTATTTCCCTATTCGTTGTAATATGTTCTATATTTGATATTCTTCACAAATTGATCACAAAAGATATCTAGTGAATGGCCATTTTACCGATCGATGCGCGGCGCTGATTTTGTCCCTGCCTTCTAATTCTTTTATTTTGCCTCCATTATAAACAATAGCTCTGCCACTAACCAAAAGAAACGCGCGTGATAAGGGCTTCATTACCCTTTCCGCTTTCAACACTTTCCTCGCTTTCCTCTTGAATTGTTTCCTGTTTTCTTCCATAATCTCGAACAATAGCACAATCACGATCTCATAAAAGGTAATGAAATACATGATGCTCCGCAAAAAATGGTGTGGCCGTGGTCAACAAGACAAGCTTTGACCGGAAGAAGAGTGTGTGTGATTGTGTGTGTGTGTGTGTGTGTGTGTGTGTGTGTGTGTGTGTGTGTGTGCATGGGAGGGGGGGGGGGGGGGTGGGGGTGGCGTCGACTTATACGTCTATATTTTTCAAATAGGCTGTGGTTGTTTGCCCAATTTCCAGAATCCTTCTCCAAGAATAATATATGATTTTTGCCAGAAGATAAGATGTTTTTTTCCCGGATATGTATATAGTGTGTTGGTGCGAATGTGAGGTTTGTTTACGTTTTAATTTAAATACGATGTTACTTTGTCAGAATGTGAGCCGGTTTGGGCGCCAAATGTGAGATGACTTTTTTGTTTAATATAAGATCATGATTTATGCCAAAATACGAGATGATTTTGTGCAAATATCAATTTTACAAACTATCACGGGCTGCAGCCCCCTATCCCCCCCCCCCCCCCTCCTCATTCGTCCGCCCCCTCACTCGCTTCGTACGTTTGTTGTAACAACGGCCTCGTTTACCGTAGCAACCTGTTGCTCAACATATTCGTATTAAATTTTCCTTCATTTTAAGGTGAGCCTCGGACAGAAATCCAGAAACATTTAATTGGGGCAAATTTTATCCCTCTCGCCCTATCACCATTTTCCGTAATGTACTAAAGTATAACATGCTCGACGCGTCCCTTACTTGTCAGTCAAACATCGATCCATTTCAGGAATCAAATTTTGCTTCAGACGGAAGACTCGGGTGAGTATATTATTGTCTGATCTTTGACCAAAAATTTACATGAGATTAATTAACAGCCATATCATATTAAATTAATCTCCATCATTCTAATACCATTTTAAACCAGTAATTTTTCATGAGATCAGATATGTTATATTCTAATAAATATTCTGAAGAGGTGATGATTATCAAACAATTATCGGATCTAAACCTAAACGGCAGTTCAAAAGAAAAGATACCCAGTTTGCAACGTTATTATGGAGTCGATGGTGTAATAAACGTTGGAAATTGTGATACATGTAATTTTCTTATATTTAGCGCATTGAACTTAGTCATGTTTTAGAAACGAATAGTGAACCTTCTAGTGTTATTATTATTATTATTATTATTATTATTATTTATTCGACCAAAAAGCATAATACAATGTAAAATACAACACAACTATATATGCACAAATTACAAAAATGCAAGTTACAAGACAGAAGAAAATAGTTAGAAGCAGTGTGTGGGTCAGGGTACACAAAAGTAAAGTACATTACTGTTGCCCTAGGGCATGTGAACCCTCACACACTGGCTCCAGAAGATGCAGCATTACGGAACATAAATAACAATAAACGTATACCTAGATCTATCAACGTCCAAATTTAGCTAAATATACTTCCACATAATAGAGAATGCATAGATGAAATGATTATATCAATTAATGTGGCTCATACTTATATGGATTTACGGAAAATATAAGTTATATAAAGAAAACATGCACTGTATTTCGCGGTAATAAAGACATTGGACATTGGTATTACCGCTCCAATTGGAAGCTATGCTATGGTGCGAAACTTCGAACAAATGGTCTATTAGAAACAAGAGAATCGTAATCTTATTCCATTTCTAAATTGATTTGCAGTAAGAGAATACAGGTGGCCTGCAAGATGCCCAGGAACATCACACTGCTGTTGTTCATTGGTGAGTTAACTACAATAATACTTGAGTCCCGGAGGTGCTCATTTTATTTTTACAACTGGAATATTTTAAAGGCTAATTAAAATTATTGCGGCGAATGTCATAATAATGTCTTTACATCAAAAAGTGTAAGCACGCTTTATCGGAAGCATTATACTGTAGATGGGAATTAAAGGGGGATGGCGACCCCACCCCACCTCCCTATTCTGAGAAGTTGTCTGAGCCGCTGGTCTGAAGACCCCTTCTTACTATTTTTGTTTTATATAATAGCATCCTTCTTTTATCGTGATAACTCGTAAATACAATACAATTTTCGTTTTCACGCAGGGTTGACGGCTAGCTGTGCTTCAGCGGATTGCATTGAGGAGCTGGGACCCGACATGGTCCTGCAGTCGGTGTACCGGGCCCCACGATGCGAGATGAAGATGGATGAGGGGGGTAACCTGGTGCAGACCGTACCTCTGCTGGTTCCACTCTCACCCCTGTCCTTACGGATCACCTCAATGAGACGAAGTCGGCTCGGAGTAATACCGGGACACTGGATCTGCGTCTTCGAACGCGGTTGGTCATTCTTTTGTTTCTTTTGGTCTTATTTTGTAATGTTTCTATTTCATTTCATTTCGTTTTGGTTTGTTTCGTCTCGTTCCGTTTTGTATTTTTGTTTTGTTGCATTTTGTTTCGTTCTGTTTCGATTGAATTAATTATGTCACGTTTTGTTAATTTTGTTAGTTTTGTTTTAGTTCCGTTTAGTTCGTACCTTTAGTGATTTTTGGTTGTTTTTGTTCCATTTTGCTTTGTTTTGGATCGTTTTGTTTTGCTCTCGACTGGTTCCGTGTTTCATTTCGTTCCGCTCCAGTTCGTTTGGTTTGGTTTAGTTCATGGCAATGGTCTCGTTGCGGACACTGGATCTGTGTCTTTGAACGCGATTGGTCATTCTTTTGTTTAGTTTGGTGTTATTTTGTATATTTTTTATTTTATTTAGCTGTATTTTGTTTGGTTTTGTTTCTTTACATTACGTATCATCTTTTGGTTCCAGTTCATTCTGCCACGTTACCATTGTAACGATGGATATAGTTCTATAGTTCTTTTTGCCTTTTTTCCGTTTCGGTTTATATTGTACCATGTCATTTTATTTTTGTTCCATTAACGTAATTATCTTTAGTAATTTTTTTCTCGATTTGTTTACGTTTTGCTTCATTTTTCTTAACATGCGTTTCTGTTCTGGTTTCAAATGTTGTTTTTTTCTGTTACAAATTCGGTTCATTTTTATTCATTCATGAGGAGAAATATTTTCGCGGTACTGCCGTTTCGTTTCTATTGATTTCGATTTGTTTCGGACGATTTGACTTTGTTCATATCCAGTCTTTCCGTTTCATTCGATTTGTTCGGTTTTTATTAGCTTTGTTCCGTTTTATTCTGTGTTTTTTTTTCGATTCGTTTTATTTCAATTTGTTTTATTTTGTTTCATTTCGTTTCATTCGGTTCCGTTTTAATTGGTTTCATTTAATTTATATTCGTTCTGATTTTGTTCCCACGGTCTAAGTGAGCGAATAAGTTGCAATTAACATGCGCTTATTCAATTTCAACGCAGTTTGTGTGCAAATCTTCACATTAACAGATAAGTTATGATATTTTCTTTCACCTGGTTGGTGAAAAACCCGTATTTTTTCTTTTTTTTGTAGGTGGGGCGTTTCCGAGAACTGTCATTTGGCTTTAATTATTATATTCCATTTATTTAAGAATACCAAAACGACTTTTTATCGTGTTGTTTTGTTTTGCTTGGCTCTATTTATAAGTATACATCTAGTAAAAAGACCATTAGCCTGGTTAAAATTACGATACTATGTCATATATTGGCACTATACAGATGATGAAATGCAGTCATCAACCCATGTCATCAGTCAAGGGAACGGAACGACGACAGAAGAGCCAGCGACAATCATCACTACCCCAACAACCCTGCCAACATCTGGAACATTAGACAAAATCAAAGCTACCCCAACCACCAAGCCGACTTCCGGAACGGGAGACAAGATCAACAATACCCCGACTACCCTGCCGACATCTGGAACGGGTGACGAGATCAACGCTACCACAGCCGTCAAGTCGACCTCTGGAACGGGTGACGAGGTTGACGCTACCCCAATCACCAAGTCGACATCTCGAACGGGAGACGGGATCAACGCTACCTCAACCACCCTTCCGACATATGGAACGGGAGACGAGATCAACGCTACCTCGACCACCCTTCCGACATCTGGAACGGGAGACAAGATCAACGCTTCCCCAACCGTCAAGTCGACATCTGGAACGGGTAACGAGATCAGCGCTACCCCAACCACCAAGTCGACTTCTGGAACGGGAGACGGGATCATCGCTACGTCGACCACCAAGTCGACTACTGGTACGGGAGACGAGATCAACGCTTCCACAACCACCAAGTCGACTTCTGCGGTAAGACCTGCTCGGAATGGGTCTAAAACAGGTGCGAGAACTAGTACCACCCATGCAACATCCACAACTTTCGATGAAGGTAGGTCTATCACATTATGTTACGAAGAAGTCTAAGCCTACATGTGAGCGCACAGTATGCACACACACACACCCACGCACACACACACACACACACGCACACACGCACACACACACGCACACACGCACACACGCACACACGCACACACGCACACACGCACACACACACACACACACACACACACGCACACACGCGCACACGCGCACACGCGCACACGCGCACACACGCACACACGCACATACTTACCCGGGCATACTTGTGGGCACCCGACTTGTGGGGTACTTATGCTACTACAGGCTGAAGGAGTGCTACTACAAACTGTTTTTTTTCTTCACAAAATCTTTGCAACGAAAAAGGGCAACCTTCTGAGTGCATGGGAGGGTAGGGGTGTGTCTAGAAAAAAAAATTCCTCAAGTATCACTTATGGGGCACAGTCGCAAGATTTTGTCACATAACTCTTTGAAGCTATAGCTTCAAAGAGTTATGTGACATTTATAAATACGCCGATTTAAGGCTATTCCTTAGTGGGGTCTATGATTTATTCCCCACAAGGAAAAAATTCCCCACAAATATATAATTGTACCCACACGAGACCCCACAAGAATGCCGGTGTGAACACACACACACACACACACACACACACACACACACACACACACACACACACACACACACACACACACACACACACACACACACACACACACACACACACACACATACACACACACACACACACACACACACACACACACACACACACATCACATTATACACACACTTGACTGTGTATTGGTCGCATTCTCATAAAATACGACTTAAACCCGGTCTCGACCGACTTAAACCCGTTGTCAACCGACTAAAACTTGGTCTCGGCCCCAAAAATTTGCGACGATATCCGGCCTCGGGGCCAAAAGTACTTGGTCTTGGCGGCGATTTTTTTTTTTCCGAACCCCATCCCCCCCCCCCCCCACTGAGAGAGGTTCTCAACTCTCAAAGTACTTGGTTCCGGTCTCAAAAATTGTGAAAGTACTTGGTCTTGGCTTCGAAAAAAAGATTAAGGACCCCCCCCCCCCCCCCACTGAGAGGGGTTCTCAACTTTGAAGGTACTTGGTCTCCGTCTCGAAAATTTGGAAAGTACTTGGTCTCGGTCTCGAAAATGTTTGATGGTACTTGGTCTCGGCTTGGAATTTTGTACAAAATAACCCCCCCCCCCCCCACCCTTTAAAAAATCCTGGGTACGCCACTGGTCAAGAGCCGCAGTATCTCCCGCATAATAAAACCAATTTTCACATTCCAATATATTTCATCTCCCATCCTCTCTTCCATTACTCTCTCCAATCACCCATTTTCCAGACCCTCTTTCTCCCTCTCATTATTTTTTTCCGGCTTTCTTGCTTTTTACAGCTTGTACCTGTCCGGAGGGTTTTATAAGCGGCGGGT